>MEJB01000017.1:4779712-4829106 GCA_001752375.1 Rhazya stricta
AAAAAAAAAAAAAATCCATTTCCCCATCTCCCCCAACCCAAAAAAGAAAAAAAAAAAGAAAAAAAGTTAATCATTACAATTAAGGCTTCTTAATGGGATTTGGATCTTCTCTTATATTTTTCTTTTAAATCAATCAGAATTTCACATGTATATATTTTAACTCTTAAAATAAAAGATGAGAGATATTATAGAAATTAAAAAATATATACATATCATGTTCCAATTAATAGATTAAGGTATGTATGAAGGAGTGTATTAAAAAAATATGCTAAAATTTCACCCTCGTTAATGGTTTATGTTTTGAATTATTACTCGTATTGTATTTAACTAATATATTTTTCAAACATATCGTTATGATTTTTGACTTATTTAAAGCCCGTTCTTATCAAATATTTTATTATTATTAATTTGCCTATTAGTTTGGGAGGTTGGTACATTTCCTATTTTCTTATTGGTTTAGGTAAAAGATTATAAATACTCGTCAATTACCCGAATCATATGGAAATGGATCCACACTTTGAAAGCATATGGTCTTTGAGTCAAGTTAATAGTCAGATTAAGTTTTAAAACTCCTAAGACAGAACGATTGAAATTAATGACGAAATAATAAAATAAACTTAAATAATATAAAAAAATAAAATAGTACTTTCTATAACAAAATTTTCTATATAAATTTTAAAAAATTAATTCCACAAAAAAGTTTAAAAGTATTAAGGATAATCAGTCCGCTCCGTGCTTTGCTGGCACGGTTGTGCCTTTCTGCCGGACAGTACTAATACGAAAAACTATCACAGAATCTTAGTTCCAAACCTATTAGCTATGCTAAACCACAAAAAGTATACGTCATTGGCCTTTGCACAGACCATGTGGTATTATTGAGATCATTACTGCTCAGACACATAGCCTAGGCACTGCAAATACGTACCCGTAGTTTACCTCTCTCTCAAAATCTCAGGAGAGGACAATAATTGAAACCCTAGCTGGATAAATACACAACAGCCGACAATGAAACAACGTAATACCTAGGTATAGAGTTTTAAACAAACAAGCAAGTGATTAGGTTAAAAGAAAAACATAAACAAATCTCATACCAAGGGAGCTCGCAGAACTCATGCACGATTCATCAACTTACTATATAATGAGTACACAATATATTCGTACAAAGATAATCGTCGGCTACCACACGACTACAGAGTACAGCATTAATATTATGAGGGAAATTGAATACCCATTCGGACGAGCTAGTCAATTAGTTAAAATGATTTGCATGGATTCATTTGTCATAATTAGTGTATTATATATTAACCATACATGACGTTGGTAATGACTTAATCATGAAATGTTTCACAAGAATCTTTGACCTATCCCTACGAGTACAAGATTATAAATCCCAAAATTAATTATTATTTTTTTACTTCTTAATCTAAAAATTCTCTTCTTCATCCGAGAAATTCTCAACTTAGACTAAAGTACAAGAGTGAACACTGTAGATTCTTTTAGAATCTTCGCTATTTATGTTTTAATCAGTTCAATTTTGTTTTATCTCGACCAATTAAAATTAAATTTGTCATTATTTTAATATATATTTTTCAACTTTTAATTCAAACAACATTTTAGAAAAAAAAATTGACTTCACTAATAAGTTCAAATTTCAAYTTGTTTCATTTTCATACCGAATTAAATGAAAATATTTCTTCAGTTAAAAGCTAATTTGAATGTGAATCTTATTTGTTCAAATAATAATAATATTTTGGCGGGAAATGAATATTTTGATAATCATATCCTTTTTAAAATTTGGTAATCTAATATAAGTATTCAAATTGTTGGCTATGCCTCAACGACCACGAGTATGGTTTTCCAGAGTAAATTGGTGGCTCGAAAATAGGCTGAATATTGGAAAAATAATTAAGCACGACTTATTACGGGACAGATTTTGACCCGATTTTCATCTTCTCGTTCCCTGGATGTAGAAAAAATAATTTAGGAACAATTATCTTAAAACCAAAGTACTTTACGAGTAATGGTAATTTCACGGTAAAAAGAAAAAAATATTCTCTTAGAATGTAAAAGGAGGAAAATTTTGTCATTTGAAATTCAAATTCTTTTGATAGGATGTTGATGTGGGTGAAAATCTATTAATTTTACTAGTAATCATATACACATCTTTACTCCTTTTAATATAAAAGTACTATTTTGTATTATTTTACCTTAAACGTTGCTTAAATTCAATAAGTAACTTTATTTACGTAATGTTGTAAAATTATAAAATTCATGTATTATTACTAAGGTAAAATGCCCTATTTTGTATTAAAAAAAGATTCTATAAGTGAAATAGAAGGTTATCTGATGAAAAACTGAAGACTTGTACAATGTTGTAACAATGAAGTGCGAAGGTGTATAAATGTGATGTTACAACAATAGCAAGATGAATAGAAATGCATTTAATATTTGAAGAAAGAAAGTTAAGAAAAAAAAAGAAGTCATCATTTGGAAAGAAGGCAAGTCACGTCTGGAGCCAAAAAGAAAAGTTAAAAAGTTAAAAAATAAAAAGAACAATTGGATATTGACAAGGGTAAGAAGAGGGACTCATACCTTTCTATGACACTTCTTTTGTCAAGCTTCCAAGGTAAGCTTTCAGTAGACAAGAAGGAGAGAAGGCAAAGGACAACGGCATTCATTTGACATCACAGTGCGATGAAGAGAGAGAAAAAGCTGAGAAAAAGAGAGGAGAGAAAGAGAGCAAAAAGAGGGAAGCTTAGAAGAAGAACTCAATGAGTACTTCACCATTGAGATTGATCAACCTATTTAAACTTTGCTTCTCCTTCTCTTAGTGATTATTTTGAGATACATTTTAAGATGTTAAACTTTTTCATTATGTATTCCTTACATCTAAGAGTAGAACTAACTTATTAGAAGTTTGCGTTTTAATAAACTATTGTACTCAATATTTGTTTGAATTATTTGAGCAAGGTTTACCCTTTATAAATGATTTACTCAAGGATATTTATTGTTTATATTCATTATCTTGTAGCCATGAATAGTATTTGTGTGAGCTTCTTGAACTTCGAAAGGTAGTAAAAGAAGTGAAAAAGTTGAGTAGATATTGGTTTAGATATCTTGAATAAGGTTTAATATCTTAAGAAATGTCATTGAATATTGGAGACATCTATGTTCAACCCATAAATTCATATGAAACTTGAACTTTTATTTGTGTTCTTTAAGTTAAGTAACTCTGAGAGGTGAAACAACTTAGTGTAATAGGAACAAGGAGCAACAAACTGAAATGATGAGGTCATTTTCTATCTCGATTTACGTTTTTCCTGTAACTAAGCCTTTGCTACAGCATTATACCTAGATGCCGTTGTTACAACATATCTGCAGCATTGATGTTTTGACTTCTTGGTCATTAGTAGATTGGAGATTCTTTAACTCTAACTCACGAAACTCTTAATCATCTCGTGTGTGTGATTTTTATGATTTGTTACGAGTCGTTGTGATTAGATAATTTTAGATTATTTTACTTTATTTTTYTAACAATTAACAACTATTTGATTTTATTAGAAATTTAAACCATCACTTTTGAACTAACAATTCTCTTGAAACGATATTCTTATTCTCTCTATATTGCTTGTGGACCTTGTATACATGAGTGAAGCTTTATTACGTATGCAATTCTATCTATCAAATGTGAATAAACGAAGTGTTTGTTGCGTTGTAACAGTTATTCGTATTACCAATAATATTAGCAAATATTGTTTATCTATTACAAAAAATAAACTCGGATTGATGCACAACTTTTTATTGACGATTGCTCGATTCAAACATTTATCAATTCACATTGTTTGAAATATTTGATTTAGTAATAGATTATTTATAGTACTCTTATCAATTATTCATATTCTTTTCAAGGAAAACATGACTCAACTAAAAAGGTAGTCCAGACAACCTTTTCATTGACTGAAAAGCTAATCCAAACATAACCCATGTATATGCTACTAACTTTTCTATCTTTAGCATTGAGAGAAAGTGTTAGACGATTTCTTAGAAAACATTTTTAATGCTAGACAATTAACATTGAACAAATTTTGACATATGACAGTTAATATGTAGAATTTCAATCAACGTCAGATTAATATTTAATGAAAGAAAAGTGAAACTAAAAGATTACGTCCAATGATTAATGTTATTAGTTGTCCCCTAGCAATATAAAAATAGTTCTTAAACTTAAGGGTTATCTTGGTGAGTAGGGTTGCGATCTTTGAGTATACTTTTTCGCTACATATTCTCTAATACTAATTAAAGTACGACGAATATATATTCTTAACCCCTTAAACACTTCTCCTCTATTTTAAAAGTTAATATATATACATTTTGCATTTTGATTGATGTAGTAGGAAATATATATATTCAAGGAATTTATTTTAAAAAATTACATAAAAAATAGAAAGATGAATCTCTAATAGCCAATTTTAAGAGTAAAAAAGAAAATTAATTAAAAGTTAATCACGATATGTACTTTTTAACTGCAATAACGTGGACAAATTCTTGTCCATGAATTTAAAGAGTTGGGAACAAACAAGTATACTAGCTAGGTTTACTTGCAATATTCTTTAATGAATTTCACAGGATCAATTTTGGATCCTTAATCAACTCGCAATCTTGATTGATACTAAGTTAATTTCATCCTTTTAAGGTCCCCACTCCAATTTGACTTCAAAGTTTCGTGATGTCATTGCTCAAAGATGCCCCTATCAATATATTCAAAGTATTGTAAGATATCTGCAGATTATAATGGCATGAAAGTTCTAGCTAGGGTTTCAACTTGTGTATAAAGATACTGTGATGCCACCAAAAATCTGATTCTATTTGATTTCTAGCAGAGTCCCTTTTCTTCTGTATTATAATTGGAAGACGAACGATGATCATACTATAAACCGACAAAATCCAAAGATGAATGGTTATAAGTATAATGCAATTTTCTGCTCGACAACCTAATCGAAATGGCAATCTCTGAAAGGATTAAGGTTAGATTTGTCTGTAGTTTGACTATGGAGCAGCCAACTAACTGAACTTGAACAGTTCGTGTGCTCGTTCTTTTAAAAAACCATGGATGGTTGGTGAATGGATTTTCTGCAAATATTTTTGCAGCAGCAGAGGTCACCATAGGAGACCAGTAACCGGATTTCAAGAAATCATATAGCTCTACAACGTTATCAATCTTGGGTTTTAAGACCACTTGGGTTTCGGTGTTCAACAATTATCGCTATGATTGAGGACCGAAAGATCATTAGATATCATGAAAACCCTACCTTGCTTCATAAACCATGAAAAATATTCGAAGTTTGCAAAGATATGTGAAGGTTTATTATATTGTGGYGCGGTCATGCAAGAAGCTGGCTCCAAACCATAAGTCTTCTTCTTCTTCTAACAAAGAGATTAGTTTTGGTCAAGCTGAAGAAATGATCCCAGCCACCCCGTATAAGATGTCTGTCGCTTTCGAACGTTTACTTGTGATTGGAATACTATTTGGGAGTTAATTACTTTCAAGAGATTTTTTTAAATCTTTTTATTGGCTGAATTGTTAAATTAATCAACTTTATATGTTCTTTTGCCACAAGATTTGAGGATTTCTTCTGTCTTGCTAGATGCAGAAATGTTATATATGTGTGTACTAGGTCTCCTTCTAGTCGATTTCTACATTGTTAAAGATAAGAGATTTCAGAGTGTAGGCCAAAACAATAAGAGCAAAACACCCCTTAATTGCATGACAAAAGAGATGTAGTATAATTTACATGGGTATCTATTAAAACCACAAGTGATTAACACTTAGTTTTGAATTCTCACAATTCTCATTTGCCCACTCCAAAACCTTATAATATAAGGATATATGACAATAAATAATTAAAAGTTACTTAATTCTAATTAAGACAAACAATAAAAGAACTCTAATCTCCACATCACCACAAATCTGCATTCTTTTCCTCAAAYTTTAGTTTCTGCCGTTCGCATCGCGAGCTTTTAAAATGGGCGAAATAGAATTTGGATCATTGATATCTCTAACAAGAGTTCTTCTCAAAATACATAGTCATCAAAATTCATCATGTTAGCCTCTCATTTTCTCATTTTCTTTTTAATATTTTAATGTAAACTTTACATGAACTTAGTCATTATATTCACTTTAAATATATGATTGTTTTACATGTTTTAACTTGTTTCTTTGCATTGACTTGAAACAGATAGACGACCAGCCATCACAAGTGTTATTTATTCTGTCTCGAGAAGAGAAAAATGGCAAAAACATATATGTATATATAGATCACAATCGAGACCTAAATGCAGAAATGATCAATTAAAAACATTTGATGTTTTGATGATACAATTCTAATCCAATAGAATATATATATATATACGCCACCGACGAGGCAACAAGTGGGATCATGCCGTGTTTACCTTAAACCTAATACATCAAATTAAAAGTTATTGCATTCTTAGTGGACCAGTTGGATTGTCACCCAAATTTTATTTTGTAATTATTAATTATTCCCTATGCTTCTAGATACATGTCGTATTAGGTTGTGTACGGAGTTAGGGCGCAGAAATTTCTTAAAATTATGAAATAATACTATCCGAATTTCAACAAAAGTCTATATCTCTATACTTTCTTGGTTTCTCCATTGAGTCTTCAAAAGTTGGCAGTTTTACTTAGTTGTATGAGACTTGATTTAGGGTAAAATGAAAAAAATATATATACTTTCCTTATTTTTTAAAACGATATATATTTTGATTAAAAAATTCTCAAATGTAATATATAATTTAAAATAAATAGAATATCCATGATTAATTTGGAGCCATTTAAAGATCTCAGAATCCCAAATAATCCAAAGCTTGAAACAAATTACAAGTCATCCTCAAGACAACTACCAAAGAGTACTATGTTACTAGCGCTACATGTTTGGGAAGAAAACCATTGGCTCAAAATTGTCCTTATCAATTCTTTTGTTTTATTCTTCCTTGGTTCGATCAACACATGGCCGAAAAAGAAGGCAATACGATTTTTTTTCTCACAGATTTTTATGTTGGATGTTCTTCCCGCTTCTATTTACTTGTCACTTTAAGATTATTTTCACACAATAAAAAAATTGTTAAAATTTGTAAAACTTTAAACTGAAATGATGAAAATAACTCTATTTTAAATGTGGTTTAGTTATAGATTTTTATATGCAATTAGTATTTTGGTACATTGGAAACAAAGAGAACAATTTAAGCAAATAATTGCTKAAGTAAATTGGGAATTTACAGCTTGCCAATGTTGTATTGTCGATCAACCTGCCTCTTATATATATATATTCAAATATTTTAAAAAAAAAGTTAAAAAGAATGAAAGATTTCCTACTTTAAAGAAAAATATGAAAGAGAAGGCGCCAATTAATAATCTCTAATGATCAATTAATCAATTTAGTTCTCAAATCCTCATAATCTAATGATCTCTTAATTTAATTTATTTTTAAAGATTGAATTACGTCATCAACTAAATTTGAACCATGCCAATGAGGCGTTGTCGAAACGCAAGCGCATAGGCCCCAATATTTTCTTACCAAAGTGCATGTTTTACTTCTCTCTTTCGATGGGATAATACTCTCAACTCTTATAAGTGCATCCTCTAGTTTCAGTTGGTACTGTGAATGATGAACTATTCTCGTTTATTTTATAATACACTCACTTCTTGTACGTGTGAATTCCAATAGATGTAGGTATATATTCTGAATTCTAGTTTCGGTTTATAATATCCTCACCTCTTATATGGTATATTCTAATATAAGTAGATGTATATTCTAGTCTAGTTTCAATTTGTACTATAAACTCTTGAAGATGCATTATAAACATTGATCATCTTATAAATTTCACCYATAATCTGGCTCCTGGGATAATAATTGAATTTTTTATTTTAAAAAAAAAAACAATGAGTTAGAACCCTCAGTCCTTACCTTTGCATGGATTGCGAGTGCGACAATAATCTGACTGCAGCGCATCGCCTAATACTAATTTCTAGTACTACTTATTAGAAGGCTGCAACCCAAAGAAAAATGAAAGCGGAACGGTCATAAAATTCACAGATTTTACTGTGCGTACTTGAGTTGGAATATAGCTTATGATTCGTCTTTTAGCCGGGGAAAACTCTGTCTAGGGCTTGAGGCTTCCTTCGCATCCTTTTCTTTCATGAAAAGACTGGTAATCAACTGACTAGCTTTAAAGAGCAGAGACGAATCTTGAGGTGGCACCCATAGTGGTTGCCTTCAAAATTTTATAAAGTTCTAATATTTATTTTTAGAGAAATACAAAAAAAATTCAAAATTCATAACATTATTTCTACTGTGTTATTTTGTATGACTTGCCTTTCCAGTTTCACCCTATGAAAGACGGAGGGATAATGCCAATGCCGAAGACTTTAGAAGCAAAAAGAGTTGCAACATATGAAGTTTGATTTGGTCTTCTCTTTCTCCTCTCTTTCACGTATAAGTTCATTTGTTTAGTGAGCAAAAAAGTCCATGGAAAAGGGCAAGATGACAGTGAGTACGTGTTCTATATGAATAGTACTGTTGCAGTTAAATTGTGTCTCTGATTTTGAAGCTAAAAGCCAAAATACTAAGAGACAAGACCTTAAGAGAGAGAATGTGTGGGTGGGTTTGGGCGAACTTGTGGGCGGAGGAAGTAGTTTCTGAATGGTGGTGCGATTGACTCCGCCGGTGGTTTTCACCTTCTGTGTGGAATTTCTTCACCTGTTTGTCTGTATTTGCCTTCATTTCTTTATTTTCCTTGACGAAAGGCTCTCTACTCTCTAGGTTAGTTGTATTGCAATCACCTTATATTATTGTTTAGTTTCTTGTTATAAAGGTTAGGTTCTTAATTAATAAGTACACGAATCTCCATTGTGCGAAACTTAAACGGATCAAATCTTGTACAGTGTTTTTAATATAATAAGATATGTAGTCATCATGCGTTTAAATCTTATATCTACTTTGAAAATAATAAGATATAAATTAATTCCGCGTCCAATTTTATTAATATATCTTAGTTGTATAAGTGAGAAAAAAAAAAAAAAACACATGCATGCATTACTCAATATTCAGAACTTTTGATTCCAACTATTTCACATTTGAATTAAAAAAATCCATAAAAGTGACTTAGCCCTAACTTTATATTCTTCTTTTATAAAATTTGAATTTGAAACTTTGCTGAAAAATTATCTTAGAAAACGAGAATTTCGGTCTTGCCTTTAAACTAGTATCCACCTGTTGGTACMACATACTCAGTACTCATGATAACCAACATATGCATCGCTGAAACGGGCCAGTATGTCATAGACAATATATCACTCAAAATAATTACAGTTTATTCTTATGTTAATCCGTTAATTTATCCAAATCTATGATTTTTGTCTTTTCTTGAGTTGCTGGTTTTTTGAGGAGAAACCTGGTTTATATTCTCCAGGTTGGGGTTGGATTAGAAACTAGAAACCCGCTTGGGTAGATCACGTTTTCATGTTCTCAAGTGAGAATATTCTTGTCCAATTCTTTTTATATTCTCTATTCATATTAAAGGATGATTCGCAGTGGCCATTAATCTCTTTATTGCCCAGCAGGCTGACTGCTAGATTACAGATCCGGAGCCTCTCAAATGTGCATGCTACGTTAGAGGGATAGTTACCCATTGGACTGAGTTTCAAATAGGTTTTGCCCGATCATCACAGGGTTGCTGCATTAACCTTTAGTTTCCAAGAGTTTACATGGTGGGAAGTTTGGGAGTGAAGCTGAGAATCATGCACGTATGTACACATGCAAATACAGATATTGTAGACCCATTTATTTGTAGTTCCAGAGACGATAAAGCCTGCAAAATGGATATGAACAGCCAGAATAAAGCCAACGCCTTTTTTTGGTTCTTTTTTTATTTTGGATAGATCAATTTTGTGGTCCTAAAAAGATCATCTTTGCATGGTAGCTAATTTCATTATTTCAGCTGATCAAAATAAAGGAAAACAGATAATTTCCCCACTGTTGGTCTAAAAGGATCATAGACGGCAAAAGCTAAACCACGTGTTCAAAAMTAATTRCCCTTTCGACGATCAATTTTCCTGTTGATTGATTATTTTTCTTCAAAGTCGAGGAGCGTTTAAATTAAAGTTTTACTAACAGATCACCTTGCCTTTTCGCTCTGCATTATTAGAACTTGGAACTAAAAAACATGGTGCTAACTTGTAGCATGTGGCTCAGGTTCTATCTAGGGTCTACYTRATTCTTAATTATACATAAATATGAAACCCAGAAAACTTAGGTTGAAGATGAGTTCGTGCCCCAGGTARASAGGAGGATAAGAAAGCTATATTCTAAGGCTTCTCTCAAGTGTTATCTTCTTCTGCAACTTGCTGCCTTTGTTATCTCTTGGRTAGATCACCGTGAACAAGCCCGGATATATCTAAATCAGCAACAKTTGGAGCATTGTCTGCAATGCAAAATGACAATGATGTATCACAAGCTTAACTTTTAGTTGGTCAATGACAACAGTAGCATTATGAAATTACATGTAAGAATTGRTTAATTATAAGAAAGAAGGTCCTGCAGATGACTTACAGTAACTAAACCTCATTTTCTTCCTCCCCATGCCATAGATAAAATGAAAAAGGAGGCAAAAACATGCACATAGGCTGATTAATGATTATGATGATTAACATATTCAGAGAAACATTGAGATTACTCACAGATTCATCCCACGTAACAATATTTGCCAGCAGGCACAAACCTGTAGAACGATTTGGACAAGGGGGTCTTTATCGACACTATGAAATTATGAGTTTTAAATCTCAAAAGGTTTACCTACC
The DNA here is from genome assembly GCA_001752375.1 of Rhazya stricta. Classification (NCBI taxonomy): domain Eukaryota; kingdom Viridiplantae; phylum Streptophyta; class Magnoliopsida; order Gentianales; family Apocynaceae; genus Rhazya; species Rhazya stricta. The sequence continues at coordinate 4,790,589 of MEJB01000017.1, forward strand.
AAGAAATGATAGTACAAAGAAGACTGATAATAGTAAGAATATTAATTGTAATCGACATCCTCTTTTCATCTCAAGAATTAAACTATATTCCACCCCTAATTGTTGAATTGTCACCCTAACCCTCCATGGTGGTTGGTGGTYGAGGGGTAATAGCTATGAACATAAGGTCATCAATAAAAATCTAACCAGGCATGATTAAGCCAAACAATGCTGTTAAAAAGAAGCCTACAGTTACGTATATTCTTGTACTCGATAAGACATACAACATCAGCCAAAACAAATTGATGAAGAAAACTGTATAGGCTTAGTAGTATATATATATACTGGGATCTTAAATTATGTGTTCCCATTGATTCCTGTAGTATTTTATTTCCTTTATTATATAGTTAGGCCAGYTGKAAAGAGAATTGAATGGAGGTAATCAACACTGACTGCTGAGACTGTGTGACAAGAGCAATGAAGGTAGAAAAAGAACAAAACACAGGCCCTACCAACTCATTGAAATTTCTGAGCTGAGCCAAAAATGGAGGCAAGGCAGTTGGGTCCCAATTCGGCAAATTTTTCCCACATTACCAAAAAGTATACTTGTTTTCACTGTCAAGTCTTCTAGTATCACGATGCTTATACAGTGATTAAACTAAACTCAGCATAAAAGAGGTTACATCACAAGGGACAACTTAATCTAGGAACGTTAAAAATGTTTATTTTCATTTCTAAAAATAATTTCATTTACGTTGTTAAGAGTGACGTTGCTTCATTATTTAACTACTCAATGCCTATGTATCACTAATGTTATTCATCGATATTTTTATATAAACATCATAAAATTAACGGTAATGTCCAAAAAATATGATGGTTATAACCCAACCTGTTCAGTTACTATTGTGTCAGGAGAAGTTTCTTTGCACGTATATATGATACTGACGTATGCATTATTTTCATTGTCATGACCAATTACAGATTAGTGCTACCAAAGTTTATGCATACAAAAAACCTGACAAAGACTCTATGATGGTAAGTCCATCCTTTCGGTTCGGATAGAAATGTGGGTCAAAGTTTTAAGTGGTTCCCATTAAATATTAACTCTGTTTGATAGAGGAGATTTCGGTGAAAAAGACATGAAATCACCTAGAGAGAGAAGAGAGAGAGATGGAAAAAGCAGATTCCATTCTAGTCTTAGGCTGTTGGTGATAATTATAGTAATAATACATACTATAGTCCAAATTTAACAGAAGGGCTGCAGCTTCATTTTTTTCTTCCCTGTTGCTATATATATAATYCTATATATAGATATGTTTSTGTATCTCTTTCTGTATATATATGTTCCCTGTTAACTGGTGGTGCAACTTCATTCTATCAAGGCACGTTCTTGGATTAGTAGCTTTTTAAGCCATTTCACAAAAAGTTAGAGAGAGAGAGAGAGAGAGAAAGAGATCGTGTGTCCTTCAGAGAGTGAGATGGAGCACTATGGTCATGAACATTGTTTCTTGGAGGAGTTACTAGCTATGAGAAGTGACCCATGGGAAGCTACTACTGCTGTTCCTATGGCGATGGATGATCAGTTCTACAACAATGGCTGGGAGCAGCTGGATTATTGGGCTGATAATTCCCTGACTGTTCCTCAGAGTTCTTGCTTTGAGGGTTATTCCAATTTCCCTGTTGAACAAAGCTTGAACTGTTCATTCAATGAGCTCTACACCTCATTTGGAGATGAATTATCGCCTCCAGAGCTCACAGATTCATCCTACAACAAGCTCGATACTTCCCCATTTCCCTCGCAAGAGGATTTGTCGATTATGGACGATGAAGATCAGGTTTTGCTAGAAAATTGTTTTCAAAATCTGGAAGCGAGAGTTCCATGTAAAATGGAGCCAATTCAATCAGCTGAAGCACCTGCTTTCTCCATGGGTGCCTGCCCAGAGAGAAGGAACAAATCAAAGAAGCTAAATGGACAACCCTCCAAGAATCTAATGGCTGAGAGAAGACGAAGAAAGAGGCTCAATGACCGCCTTTCCATGCTCAGATCAGTTGTTCCTAAGATAAGCAAGGTCACCACAACATTTCTTGATTATTAATTATTTTTGGTTTTGTTTTCCATTTTCAGTGAACAGCCATAATCATTTCAAGAATATTAATTTCAGCGAATTAATCTAAATATTTATGAAAATTTGTCTTGACAGATGGACAGAACATCAATACTTGGAGACACAATTGATTACATGAAAGAGCTTCTGGAGAGAATCAACCATTTGCAAGAAGAAATGGAAGTGGGCTCAAACCAGCCAAGTTTGATGAGCATCTTCAAAGATTCAAAGCCAAATGAAGTTTTGGTCCGAAATTCACCCAAGGTAGCTGCATTTATAAACATTGAAGCCATCATAGAGTAATTTAGAATTTAAGTTACTTTCATTAATAGTATAARCATTAATTCATTTTCCTTCATTTTCTCTTTACAGTTTGATGTGGAAAGGAGGACAAGCGATACGCGGATCGAGATTTGTTGTGCAGGAAAGCCAGGACTGTTGCTTTCAACCCTGAATACTCTAGAGGCACTTGGCCTGGAGATTCAACAGTGTGTCATTAGCTGCTTTAATGATTTTGCTGTTCAAGCTTCTTGCTCAGAGGTGCACCTTCAAACCTCATGCTGCTATCGTACTCTTCCTTTTACTAGTTCTTCCTTGCAAATGCACGCATACAAAGCCAGCATTTATACTGAATTTGCATTTTGGTGTATATTCTTGTTATAGGAATTGGAGCAGAGGGAAATCTTGAGTACAGAAGACATAAAGCAGGCACTGTTCAGAAATGCAGGCTATGGAGGAAGGTGTCTTTAGAGAGTTAGCAAAAAATTTAGAAAGGAAAGTGACAATTGTGATGGATATTTAGTAGGTAGATTCCTGAATCTTGTATCTGTGCATTGTCAGGAACCATTTCAAGAGTGATCAGAGAGGCTGTAGTTATRTTTTGTAATTTTCTTTTTTTAATAGCTAAATAATTGATTGCTTTGATCATCATATGATCACAACCATGCCCAAAGATTACTTGTCTTCGTATAATGGATATCTAGTTCAATCACACGTGTAGGTGAGACTCAATTATTGGAGCATTTTGTGAGTATTTTCTTTGTTTTCTTCCCTCTTGTTCAGAAGTAGAAAGTTGCCGTGTCTTTCAATCTGCAGAAACCAGTCAGAATATGATTCAAGAGTATTCTTTTCTTCGCCTAGTTGACATCTTACTAGTATTGCCTCTACCCGCTTCTGGCAAATAATACAAAAACACAAACAAATTCACAAGTAGAAAACTGGGGTAAAAATTGCAATTAACAAATCCGCTTTTCTCTTTTTCTTTTCCAGTTTTCCTGAAAAAGGGATCATTTAGATAAGCAATTTTTACCTTGGAATTATTCACTCAGCTAAGGAAGTTTCTTTTTCTATTTTTTTCTATGACATGTAACCCGCAATCACTATCCTTCAGCGGATTACGATCATTCTATTGGAGAAAAGGCTCGACTATTGTGAATGTACGTTGGATAACCTAAGTTTCAACATAATACACACACGATAGATGTTAAAGTTTCTTTTTCCTTTTTGTTCGGGTATTCAGCTAAGGAAGTTTCGCTCTGTGCCACAAACCTTTAGGACCTTATCCACAATTTGGGACAAGAACATATATCGGGGTATTCCAATTCTTAATTCGGAAACCATAGCACACAATCATCTCATGGGTTTCACACTCATCACGGGAACTTGGTTTTGTCGCTAATGAACTACGGCTACTATCAGACATACATAGCTGATAAGCTATGAACTATTAAATCTGAGCCTCAGAGTCAGAGCTAAAGAGATCAGTCTTGACTTCACAAGATCACAGATTACAAACAGCCATGAAAACATGATCAATCTTATCTCTATTTTGGCCTATAAACTATTTCATGCCCGTGCTTCACTGTTATGCACTCTTATCTTTAGAGAAAGTATGAATTAAAAAGCATTCTAAATTTAAAATGTGCGATATTTGTAATCAATCACATTAAAAATTTTAATTTTAATTTCAAAAGATGAAAGTAAATAAAAATATATTAAGAAAAAGAGATAGTGAAGATTCTATATAAATTAAAAAAGTATTAAACTCATATAAAATTTAAAAAATATTAAGAATGACTATGCCCCGATCGTTCTGGCTCCGTCCTTATTTGTCCGTCATTGTTTGCAARCATACAAAACCAGTCATCGACTTGCTGTGTCTGGGGTTTCCTTCCAGCTTTGCAGCTGATATGAACAATCTTTTGTTAGGGTTCCCAAGTGAGGTCAGTTTGTCTATCAGTGCCAACTTCTAAAGCACCAGAAGGTAAAAGGTGAAAAGAAAAAGATGAACGAATAGGACAATTATGTCCTAAGAAGAAGGTACTGTGACCAGATTATACTACTCGGTAGCTGGTACATGCTAAGATTAGAAAGTTTTCCTTCTTTTTTTTTTTTTTTTTAGGTTTCCGTTCTATGTTTTATGTACCAAAAGAAAAGGTTATAACAATGCAATGGGTTGACGAAAACCCTTCTAATTTAATATTACTACAAAAATCACTCAAAATATTGGATCGATATGTAAATTATAAATTTTTTTTCTTGTCAAATTTCAAATGCCTTATGATAAATATATTTATCGAAACTAGATATAATCGATTAATAAAATCACCAATGTTTAGCAACTCGCATAATCATTTTGTGTGGATTCTTTGATATGATGATGTTAAGTAATATGAGAGCCAGAATGACTATGACTCTTCTTAAAATTGAAAGTTATTTAAGCCTAATAGACTAAGAGAGTATTCTGCGCCATCTTCCTAGCCAAGGTTTTTTCGATGGTATAATTATTATAAGAGTCAAGTTCCATCCTAAGATCAACAGTTCGAACCTCACGCTTGCCAGACAATTGACATGACAGTCCCTATGAGAATTAGCAGAAGGCCCACTCATGCGGGATAGGAGGAGAATAATAGTATTTGGCTATTTCCCTGACAATAGCAAGCTTGGGGATTTTTTACTTTACTTAGAGGCCCAATAAGTCTCATGCCGAGGTAACTGCGTCACCTCTTCTTGGACTCACAGAAGCCTCTTTCCAATAGAAAGTCTGGCGAAACCAAAACCCAAAGGAATCAGACAACACGCACCGACCAAATCCCATGGAGGACATTGTTCATTTTCTTATAACACAATGACATATTCAATCCACTTGATTTTTCTCAATAATGATTTTCCTTTAATCRCCTATACAGATTAGAGTGCGAAATGGACTCTCAATCTTTTTTTTTATAGCACTTGATGTTCTTGCTTTGTAAAATTAATCCGAATTTGATTCGAAATGCATCTGTCGAATTTTGACTCTACCAAAGCCAATCTACAAAGGAGTAAAGAATCTTAAATCCAAAACCATAGTTTCAAATGAGGATGGGCTTTGATTCAAAGAATATGATATAACCCTCTTCCTACCGGTCTCTGCAAGTTCTATGTCATCGGAAAGATTGGCCTAAGGCTTTGGTAACTATCAAATGGCATTTGCTGATTAATAAGCGATATACTTACTCTGTTCGTTTATAAATGTCTCAATTGAAAAAARATACRAATTTAGAAGATGATTGAGTTGACTAACATACCCCTTCTTATATTTTTAAATTTTCATATGGTATGTGAAAAGACTTTTTAGATTAGAAAAAAATAAGATGAATAGTCTTTTTAATTTATGAAAAAAATAAAAATTAGTAATTAATATCATTAGATTAATAAAAAATAAGATGTAGGGTAAAATTGTGACTTTTTTTAATATTAAGATATATAAAAGAATAGTTATAAAAAAGAAATAAATTGAATGTTTGGAATAATTATAAAAGAACGGAGGAAGCATATTTTTTCACAATGAAGAGATCAACAGATTTAAGCTCCATTTGGATGGTGGCTAAAACAAAATCAAAATAAGCTCTTAAATTAAGAGCTCATGTGGTTGAGTGAGTTATGTTTTAATGCATMTTTTTCCTTTCAAAGAATTTTAAAAATTTTCCKYCCAAAATATAATTCTTAAACTATAACTCTTTSTAAAAAGTTTCTGTCAAATTTGAATTTTAAAATTTTTAATTTTRRGCACTCTTAACTTTTAATGACACATCTTAAATTAAATTCAAACTTTTGTATTTTATTTAGGCTTTTCGAGAAAGTGGATTTTCTTGTTACAATATATCTTTAATTTATTTAAAAAATTTATAGAATTCTATTCAAAATAAATATTTAGAATAAAAATCCTTAAATATAATTATAAATTTAAAATTTTTTAACACGAATTCTTTTACTTTTCTATACTCTGAAAAGAAATATTTTTTAGTATACATTAGAGCTAATCTAAATAAAGCCTAAAGTTTCTTAGAAAAGATATCCATGTGAATTGGATTTATATTAAAAAATTTATACCATTTTCAATATATTTTGAAAGGTGTCCGGATTATATATCTTGATAGGAATGTTCATTATTTGGTCAAAACCGAACCTAATTGAATATATCATTTCAGTTTGATATTTCGTTTCGATTCGATTCGATTCCATTAGGTAAGTTACCTAAAATTCCAATTCGTTTRCGTTTTTCATTTTAATAAATCGAAAAATTGAAGTTTCATTCATATATATATTCTTCAAATTATTTTTTAAATTTTTTTAATAATTTTTTTAAAACAATTACTTTAAATCAAAATCATCGAACCAAAATTTTATATTATTTTGATTTGAACCGAAAAATTGAATGAACGTAGCTAGATAATGTTTTAAATCATTAATAGGGGCTCAAATCCTGATTAATTAACCCTATCCAAAAAGGAAATTCTGTTCATTATTATGTATGTATATGTATATATAAAGAAAGAACCTTGTTTGGTTCGAGAGGGGCTGAAGGGGCAGTATTGCAATATTGTAAATGAGTCCCGAAGTGGATATAACAGCAAAAGCCCATTGTAATATATATGGCCTACATTATGACAATCCTTGGGCCTAGATTCTGTTTTATGCTAAGCCGAAATCCTTGTCCATTATTTTCAATTAAATAAAACCACAATAATCATGATGATATTTGGGTGCGGATAATTCGCCTATTTATTAGTCCTCGTAGTTTATGGTCTCGATTGATTGGTCTTTGATCATTATTTTCCAGCTTTTTAYTCTTCAAGTATTTATCTTTCAATCAACTTGGTCCTTCAGTCCAAAAATGTGATGTTATATGACCAATTTAGGCCTGTTTGGGATTGTTCTCTCAATCCGAGAAGCAATTTTTAGGTAAAAAGCAGCTTTTAATGTGAAAATTAGCGTTTGATAAAGTTGATAAATTTTGGGTGTAAAAAATGGTGTGAGAAAATGATTTTAAAAAAAAGTTACAAAACCAAGCTTAGCCATGAGATCYGCATAGGAGGCACTTTTTTAGGGTAAAAATGTAATTGCAATTAATTGTTTCCCTCCAAAACAACTTCATGTGAGTGGRACGTTTGAGACTAAATTAACTATCTCGCTTTCTTAATACAAAATTATAACTTTTTACTCCCAATTGAAAAGCCAAAATATAATTATCATTGCTACTTTATCAATATATGAATGCCATTGCAACATTGGAAGAATTTGTTATTAACATAAAGTGAAGGGGGAATTGAAGAGTTGAAGTGAAAAATGTATATTCAAGGACCAAGTTAGTTCGCTGAAAATACTTTGAGGACTAAAKATATGAAAAAAAAATGATTACGGACCAATAGGTCAAGAGTAAAAACTACAGGGACTAAATAGGTGAATTAATCATTTGGATGTGGAGCAGCAGAAAAGAAAAAAACGAAATTATGAAAATTAAAGAAGCAGAGACTGATGAGAAACGGAGGCCCATATGAGATTTTGACAGGAAGGTCCAAATAAGGAGTCATAAAGATTCCCGTTGGGCTTTGACCAAGTAGGCCTAATGTAGCTTTCAGAGTCTCACGCGTGCGGGAGAAAGAGTACAATAATGGACGCCTCACAAGGCACATAGGCGTTGACCTGTGCTCTTGCATTCCTTAAGTGAGGCAAGATCATGTGCACCAAATATTTATATTTTTTAAAAATCTCAAATACTAAAATTTACAGTATTTGAAAGCTTCACAATGCAAAATATGTAACAATAAAAAGAAGAATACTATTGAAACATTTCTATTTTCTAAGTTTCAAGATCTGAATTATAAATTAAATAGTTAAATATCGATCGAATAATTTTTGTCAGTTGTTAAACGGAATTAAATCAGATTTGTAATATTAGATTGAAAGAGTTATAAGTTAAACTTTTTCCTGAGTAACCGTCAAACCTTGCGAGCTTAAGTTAAATTTAATATGAACTAGTCTCGTGCTTATGATAACGAATATCGATAAAAAAAAAATAAAAAACTGATGAAAGAATCATTAAACACAACGCGAGTCATGACCTTCGGTTTATGAATTGGGAAATGTTGATGAATGATTATGAATTATTAACCGTACTCGATTAAGATATTTCTCTAACCTTTAAAGATTGATGGCATTCCCTTCATCAAGGTTGTAGAAGCTAAAACTCGGTGGAAGAAGGGCCTTCAAAAATGGGCTATCGGGACTCTCGGCTGCGGCAATATCCCGGAATATCTGCGTTTCAAAGAGTAAATTATGATCTTTAAATTTCCCTCATTTTTGGGCCCAGTTTGCCATTCCTAATTGTTTAAACGTCTTGATGAAYATTGCTGTTAGCTATGGAGTGAAAGGTGCAAGACATTGTTCAATGATCACTGAAATATGGTCTTATGATTCGGAAACACTTGGATAATATGGTCCAACGTATCATGTCTATTTGATATTTGCAAATTGWTGGGGAAAGAATAAGAATGAATGAGAGACAGAGAGGGAGCCAGACAATTTATTCAAATTTTGGGAGGCTAAATTATATTAATTTTAACTTTAAAAGTTAAATTTTATATCTTTAATAAGTATAGAAAATTAAAATTCTTTAAAAGGCCCTGCTGACGGTAATGGGAGAGAAAAAAAAACGGGAGCTATGCATCCTTAGGAATTCTCCTAAACATTTTTTTTTAAGTCAAAGTCAACCGGGATGACGTGTTGAATTGACGTTTTTAAGCAGAGGGCATGGATGATGATTCATGATCTTCACCATCGCCACACAGGGGTTCGTTCCTGATTGGTCAAGGTCTCATCCATGTTTAAGGCGCAAGCGGTCGCGATGGTGGTGGCGTTAATGATGATTAATGAACTCCTTTCATTAAACCAACTTGTCCATGATTCCCTTCTCCCTTCGCTTAAATTTCTTAGCGGAAGCCTCTACAAATCAAAATCATCGCGCGTCCAATTGAGGTGGAACCCTCTTTTCATTTCAAGGACCGTGTTGGGCTGCGGCATGGGTGAAGGTGGGATTTGGTAAATTATCTCAGGAGTGTTACATGTCGCCGTTCTGAGACGGGCAACTGATTTGTGAAAGGGGCTTTTCCTTGTCCCCAACCACATCATATGGCCTCTCCTTTGTTTGCGCTTGTTCCCTTCTAACACTCCATTCTCACTAATGGTTTCTGCGTGCCTCACTTCCTTAGTCTACATTATACGACCTTTTCTTCAACTCGCCACCTCGTTACTAAGACCCGGTCAAAATTTTGTAATTTTTAATGGCAGAATAAATAATCGAGGAAATCATATTAATATACTTTTTAGATAAAAATTTTATCTCTTAAATATTATATTCATCTAAAATTTTAAAATTGATGCTCCTAACTCCGTCCTTGCTTCAAACTCAACCGAATAATGAGCAAACACAAACCTTCGTAAGCTAGTTTCACTTGGACTATATCTAGAGGGGCAGTAAAAAAAAATTTCTTGGTTTAAAGTTATGCAAAATAGAAATGTTTTATGGTTTAGAAATTTATTATGCGTATTTAAAATTTTTTTTTTCATTTCAAATGGATATTTGGATCGAATTCTATAATTAGGAAACATATTAAACCATTAATTTTCATTAAAATTCTTGTTTTGCGTCAGGAATCCATAAATAAAATGAGGCATTGAAGTGGGGAGAAAAACAATTTTTTTTCTCACAAAGGTATGATCTGACATGAAGCCTTAAGCGTTTGTCTAAGTTCGAGTATATCTTGTTTTATTCAACTTGTTCGAAATCTTTCATTTTTTTAATATATTTTCAGTAAGTGATGAAGGATATGAGAACGTTCAAAAAATTTTAAAATTCAACTTATATATTTATCAAAAATATAAAATTTAATCTTTTAATATTGAAAATATACAATTTAGCTCTTTTAAGATTTATTTTCTGACTCCATTCAGATCCGTTCCTACAGGAGATGCACAAAAACTTCTTGTTCAAGAAAATTTAAGAAATAAGATAAAAAAGGGAGATAATTCTTATAATTAAAAACGATTTCTTCAAAGTACCCATATTTGAACAAGTCAAAAGGGCTAATTCGAAAATCCAAGGATGTGTCAAATGTGAATCTTATGCCAATTTTTGCTTTGATCTTCTTTTTCTCCTTTTTCCAAACAAGCCATTTTGAGCATGGTAGCAAAAGACTTTCATAGTGGTATCAAATAGGTATACTTTGTTATGGAAAAATATGATTACAGTTAGTATTCCTTTTCTGCCCATMTCCATGCGACGGACGTACCCAACTTAGTGGCCTACAGCATCTGACAACATTTAGCTGGGACCCACATATGTTTTGCATGTGACTAAGGAGGTTTTTATTATGACACGAAGTCATTGGGTGTTTTTTTTTGTTTTTTTTTCCTTTTTTTCACATTTTTCTGCTTGGCTATTTGCATGCATAGTTGTTTGGAATATTAGGGTTACAGCATTAAAAGGGAAATAAAAAACGAATATCTTGATAAAATGAAAGTATTGTAATGGATACATAACATAAGAGTTTAAAGTAGTTAATAAGTAAACTGTAAAATCAAGACGAGATTTTGAATGCAGCAATTTACTTCGAGATAATTGGTAAGCGGACGGTTAAATTAAAATAAAGTTTRGAATTTCATATTTGCTTATGGTACCATATTGAAAGAGCTATAAACAGTTGATAAGAGTCCGACTAGATCGAGTACAAATTAGTCTCATAAAGTGAGATATTGAATTGTCTAAAAAGAAAAATAAAAAAGATATTATGTTCGATCCAAAATAAAAAAGATATTATGTTCGATCCATACTTATAGAGCARCATATTAAAAGAGATCTTCTCTTTCAATTACATACTCAAATTGTTTAAAATTGACAAAATAATATGCACATTTTTATAYTCATTTARGACATAAYTTCTCYTGCWAGGYATGTATAAATAACYAAATATTTTTAATAAGGGYAAAAAAAAAAYGGTAATGAGTGAGGTGGTTGAATTTGTTAGATTGGGCTAAGCAATGTCACTTTTCCTATGTCCACCGTAATAATTTTGCTTGTCAATTTTTCCACATTTCTTGATATATTGCATTCCTAGTGTAGCAAAAATGGCTAAACTCCAATAAGTGGTAGACTCTCCTCCTTGTTTGGCATGCACGGTTTCGGGCAATAATGGGGTGGTGGAGTCCTATAATTTCAGCTAAACGAGTTTCATGGAAACGTGAAATCCAGTAACTGATGAAACTTTGCCCTAAAAGGTGCAGACATCCGGTGGTCTTATCCCATGACAAAGACATAGTTTGATGGTAGAGTTGGAGAAGAAGTATTTCACTTAGGAGAAGCATCTTTAGTTACCTTATTCAAATTCGTARGAGACGAGAATCGTTAARTAATTACTTAATGAAAAGTTTGYTTAGAGTCTTTTTAACATWATATCACAAGTAAGTATATTAAAACCTTAAAACTCATTTCTAAATAAGGTTGCTTGATTATAGCATTGGAAGAATCATATTAGTAGTAAATCACACAGGGTGGCTGTTAGTGTGAAGCAATTATTCTTTCCTTTTGACTTTCATTAATGACTTCATCACAATTTTCAAAGACATTCACTAAAATTCTTGACTGCTTGAAACTTTGATTAAATCAATGAAAAATAATGCTTTTGAAAATATTTTTTTACAAATTAATATAAATATTTTCATTTTCAATAATCTCGATAAGTAGAAATTATGTCGTAAAGTTTCTTCAGCTAACTTTTTGAAATAAAATCAGAAGCAAAAAAGTAATTTTTAAAAGTTAAAAAAAAAAAAAAGAAGAAGAATAGAAGTAACTAATTTCAATCAACCAAGGATAGGAACCTCAATCCTTCAAAATGGGGGAATTTTATTAATGGCCTTATCATAGATTCCGACAAGTATAATTACAAAAGACAAGAAATGGAATGTATAGAATGCACCTTAAATACATTTTCTTTATCTAACAAAAAAAAGGGCTTAATTTTGAAACTCCAATTTGATTCCTTAAGAAAAGATTCGAAAGAAAAAGTTTGATACCTTAAGAATATCACTAAAAACAAAAACTTTGGAAACGAACAATTTTTCTTTTGTCACAGCTTCTATAAAACTATAGATTCCCCCAATTATCATCTTTATTTTTCTCTTTTATTTGTTCTTTAAATAATATAAAAATTAAATACGGTCAAAGCATTTTCATTTTGTCAAAAAACCATAAAATATTTCTAATTCAATTAAATAAATATATCATTATGTTATTTCCTCTTTTGTCCTCCCTTTCTTTTTTTCTTTTTGTTTATAATTATTGATCAAAACATGATTTTCTATCCTACAAGTCAAGTAGTATTTATAAGGACAGAAATAATAATTTTTTTAGAAAGGATCTCTAGCGTTACAATACAATGTATATGTTTTTATAATGTCTTTGAATGTATATATTTATATCCCATATTCATGCCACACACGTAAAATTTTTTGATAAGAATTGAATATTTATGTATCATGAATTTGGAAAAAATATATTATATATAATGTAAATTATATGTTTTTTTATCGATTGCATTCGTAGGAGATATCGTAGGTCTTTAATTATGAGAGAGAGAAAAATCTTTAAATACAGATCACGTTCAAACGAATTATCAGTTTTTTACAAAATAAATATTAATAAAATTAGTATCTCCAATACAAAAGAGTGGAAAAGAGTCAACTGCAACCTCAATGATAAATTATAATGCATTGAAGCATTTTTTTTTTCTCCTCCTTTTTTATACTTATTTTATTTATTAATAAGGAAAAATTAATTTATTTTTCTTCATCTTTCTTGGAATTGGTTTTTGCGGTTTTTTAATAGACATTGAGTTTCACATCGGACAGCAAATAAGCTTTTGTAACTTCCTGCCGTATGGAGGATCCTTAGCTCTCTCTCTCTCTCTGCAAATCACAAGCCGCTGTAAACTCTGCTTCATCATCATCGTCATCATTTTCTTGTTCTTCGTCTTCTTCAACTTCTGCTCGAGTTTTAGCACCCATCTCTTTCAGCTTCCCTCTTCACAATCTAACTGATCTAAAGGCTTCTTCGTTTACATCACTGGTGAGTGGTCTCTTTTCTCTCTGCTTCTCTGTCTCTGCTGCCTCGCTGCCTGTCTTTTGTGCTGGCCTTCTCAAAACATCTCTTTTATTTAGTTTTTTTTTTTTTTTTTGGTGAACGGAGTTTTCATGTTGCAGCTTATGGTTCTTTCTTTCATTTCATTCTGCAGATCGCTTATCTTTTATTTCTGAGTATTAGTTGCAGTTTTTGTTTTGCGTATACTTATTGGGCATGCACTTAATTTGTCTCTTTGGAAAAACATACTCGAGGGTCATTTGAACTGCTTTTTGCCTTTTCGAAATTTGTTGAGCTCTGATTTTCTTTAAGTTTTGGGGATGGGTTTTTGGGGTTTGTTCTGTTGGCGCATAATACTCTTGCTTTCTATACTACTGGAGAGAACTGAGTTTTAAGTTTGGTTTATAATAGCCCATTTGTGGTTGTTAAGGTTTGAGTCAATTTGTGTTCATGATGGAATAGAAGTTTTTCCCCAGGAGACAGAGTACTTTCGTATTTTCAACAGCTTTTCTATTATTACATTAGATATATGCCTTTTTAAATGTTTGTTGGAATAAATGTTCTCTCTTTCTGCATTAGAGAAAACGTTTGTCAAAACTAGACGAGGTATTTAGTAAGAGCCTTTCTGAAATTAGCAGTTTTAGGAAAAAGAAGTGGAGCTGATTTTGAAATCTGATGACTCCACCACTGCTCGGTGTTGGGGAGGAAGGTAAGAGCGATGTGACCATCTTGGCTTCTTCAGCCTCCGCCGAAAGTACTTGCCGGAATGGATCAGTATTCAAAGAGCGTAACTATATGGGATTGTCAGATTGCTCTTCTGTGGATAGCTCCACAATTTCCAATACATCAGAAGGCAACAACGGCGGCTGTCTGAACTTGAAGGCAACAGAGCTRAGGCTTGGGCTTCCGGGATCCCAGTCACCTGAGAGGGATTCAGGTGTATGCCTGAAGAGCTCCGGCKAACTGGATGAGAAACCTCTGTTTCCCTTCCATCCGGTGAAAGATGGGAACTATTCTCTCTCTCAAAGAGCAATTACTTCAGGCAACAAAAGGGGATTTTCTGATGCTATGGATGGATTCTCTGAGGTGAAAGTACTTGTTCTGTTGAAGGAAATGGGAATTTTTCAAGGGTTCTTACTAAGGAACAACTGTATCTGTTTTACAGGGCAAATTTCTTTCCAGTTCAGAAGTTAAGGTGATGCTATCGCCTAGAGCTTCTATGAATTCAGGTGCGAAAGCAATCCCTGCAAAAGACAGCCCAGCGTCTCAAGCTGCAAAAATGAAAGAAGCCATTGCAATTCATGAGAGGCCTCAGGGAACAAATGAAGGCATGGCAAACGATGTTACGGCAAATAACAACAGTGGTGCCCCAGCCACCAAGTAAGGATTTCATGATCTTAAAGGAGTTATCGAGGAATATTTGGACTTGATAGCAAGACTGACTTGTCCACGACTTTTCATTCATTCCAGGGCACAGGTTGTGGGCTGGCCGCCTGTTAAATCATTTAGGAAGAACACACTTGCTTCTACTTCAAAGAATGCTGAAGAAGTTGATGGAAAATCTGGACCTGGTGCTCTGTTTGTCAAGGTCAGCATGGATGGGGCTCCTTATCTAAGGAAAGTGGACCTCAAAACATACTCAGCATACCAGGAACTATCTTCTGCCCTTGAGAAGATGTTTAGCTGTTTTACCATTGGTGAGTATATAGTGCTTAGATACTCTGTAACAGTTTAATCAACTGAGAGAAAATGGAACCCTGCATTCCTGATATAATTTTCACATGCTTCTGGTTACTGCTGTTTCTACATGATGTTAGGGCAATATGGATCCCATGGAACTGGAGGGAGTGAGATGTTAAGTGAGAGCAAACTGAAAGATTTGTTACATGGATCTGAATATGTTCTTACTTACGAGGACAAGGATGGGGACTGGATGCTTGTTGGTGATGTACCATGGGAGTGAGTCCTACACTTATAATTAAACTATCATTTGTAGCTAACTGTTTCCTTTTGATGGTATTATTGTCCACATTTAACAATTTCATATGGTGGTCAAAATCGGCAGGGTCTTAATTGTTAGTATTGAACCGCATCACATTGATACCACCAGTCTCTGGGGTAATCTTAGAGACCACGGCTTCTTAAAGTGAACAGAAAATTAATTGGTCAGTTTACGTTGGTGATTTTGCTTCTCAGGAGTAAAGTTGGTCAGTTTTGCAAAAATGGATTCCGTAAGAGTAAAATTAGGGATGTAAATTGTAAAAAAGATAGTAACATATGACCCATGTCATTCTACTAATGACATGCTTGAAACATGGACATAATTATTATTTTGGTGATTCTTTACTATCCTGAAATATGAGATGTTCCCTTAAATTATAAGTTGGGGGGTGGGAGGTAGTTTATGCAGCAATCACATCCAACTTGCAGATCATTAATAAGTAGGTATGTTTGGCACTTTTGGTACCAAATATTATAAACTGAAACTGGTGAGTGTGACTTGATATATCTTATTTGGTTGCTTTGTGACAGGATGTTTATAGAAACGTGCAAGAGACTGAGGATCATGAAGAGTTCTGATGCTATTGGCCTAGGTTGGTGTTCTCAAGCTTGCCCAATATCTTTCTAATACTAATCACGAGAAGTCATTTCTGTGAGGTCCCATTGAATTTATCCAAAAGATTGAAAATAAATCCTAAACGCCTTCTATTTTGAAGACCCAAAACAATATCAAAAATCTGAGTGAAAATTGTGATGACTCATCTTAGGAGTTGAGAAAAGCTAGCTTTCAAGCTGGAAATATCAAAGCTTATCCACATAGTTCCCTCTTCGATCATTCTTTTTTATGTGAAAATGGTAAGTAAAAGAGAGGGTTGGAAGAGGAAATCTGAATGTAAGATTTCTCCACAGATTGTCTTGTTTACAAGTATTTTTGTCAAGGTTGCACATTGGGGATGCGTGATTCTGTAGCACCTAGTCCAGGATTATGCATTACCGTGTTATACAGCCAGGGTAGTATATTTTTGCGATTTGCCTGTCTAGTGCTTTGGTTCTCTCTTTCTCTATTCTGCTTAATGGTAGATAATAATGCATGTCTACTACTTCAATGAAAAAGAATAATGCTGATGCTGATGAAATCAGAAAATCAGTAGATGAATTAGCATGATATCCCCATGCTTGATGTATTTGTGCTACTTTTGCATGTCTATAACTGGAATTCAAGTGGAACATTAGGTAGTGGAAAGAGCAATGCTCGTGCAACTCAGACATGTCAGGAAGTTGTATGATCTTTCTCTGATCAGGATAACAAGAGATTGAGTGATGAATAATGAAAAAGTAAGATCATAACATCGAATCAGATGTCTTCTGGTGCAATAAGGATGAAAAACATTTCAAAAGGATTCATGTTGCCATTATCTCTTGGAGTATGAGAAGTCGCGTCTTAATTTAATATAGTATTAAGTTTTGTATTTTTGAGATTTGAATAGACATTGTGATGTAGCTCTTCTGAATTGTGGTCAAATACATTTTGTCTTGCTTTTTCTGCTTTGGCTAAAAGTCTCTATGAAGACAAATTATCATTTATTGAGTAATACTACTCTAAAGCATTATAATGTATCAGCAAAGAGAGTAGTTTCATACTTGCAGAGAGAAGAGGGAGCCTTCAAAGCAGAGCGTGTAGGTTGTGACAACCAGGCCTGAGTGTTCTACAGGTCAAGATTCTTAATACTTCACAAATTTTAAAGTGGTTATTTCCAGGCATTTGAGGGGCTAAATTTTCAAGACTACTAGTGTTGGGGAATATAAATTCTCTTCGAAGTTTCAAAGCATATTTGTATGCTTGACTTTTGTGTAAAGACTATATGTATGTATCAGGACTCCACTTTGATCTCCCAAATTATTTAGGCATGTCAGACCTGTTTTGTTTTGTTGCTTGCTTTCAGTCATGGTATGGCTTCAACAATTTTAGGTTTTTTATTCAACCACATATTACCTGGTTCTTATTCCTCTATTGTCTCAATCGTTTTGGAGTCCTTAATTTTGCTTGAACAAGATAACATCTCAAATTACTCATTTGCTCTTGCAGCTCCTAGGGCTGTTGAGAAGTGTCAGAGCAGGAATTAGCTACTATTTCTTATGGTTGCTGCTGTCCATCAGCAAGCTAACAAAAGGGGATAGCGGAGCCATTTGTTCTTCACCTTGAGATGTGATTGGATGTTGTTGGCTGGGATGGCGGATCACGTGGTAGATGCTTACATATTATGATTGTGTTTTTTCTGTTTCTCGTGATTAATGTCCAACTTGCCTGTCTAATATTTTAACTACTAAGACCCTTTCCCTGGGCGTTTTCCTCTTATAATGTGATCTGTGCTCTGAGTTTCCACACCTATTTTAGTATGTAAAGTGTATTGCTTTGTTAAACACCTGCATGTGTCAAAGTTATGTGCCAAAAGACCTAGTTGATTATTATAGCTTGAGATCTTATTCCTGCAACTAGGTCAAATTAGCTCTCTCTTAACCACTTTAAACTATATATATCTATAACTGTGAATGAGCAGGTTTCCACTGTCCTTTCTCTTCACATTTGAACTTCAAGAATTTCTTTACACTATATATACTTATGAGGCCCCTGCAAGCATGAAGGTCGCAGGAGTCTATTGAGAACTATGGTAATTGTGGTTTAAAAATGAAGAACTGGGAAAAATTGTTTGTCTAGAAACAGATGCTACAAACTTTCAGCGTTCGAAAATTAAAAAAATTATTCTTTTGGAACTCTGATAGCTACAGGAGACCACTACAGGAATTAAATTGTGGGATTTATTACCATTCTTGTGATGGTATCCCCTGATTGCCTGCGTTACTGCACTTGCCCCCTAAAATAATTCTGCCCTTGGCCAGAGGGTTGAATGCTTGAAATTTAGTTCACTGTAAACTCAGACCTGGAAACATGCAGCTTTGCCTTCTGCGCAGTTGCCTTTGCATTTATCAATCTTCACTTCTTTCTTGTCCAGGCGGGAAACCATAAACATGTTTTTTCCAAAATCTTTAAGATCTTTAGTACATCCTCTAATAGGAGACGTGTTTATTTATCATCGGAGAGTAAGAGTGATTAAATTACTAGACAAATGTTTCATCCTTAATAGTTTCATAGAGAGAAAATCAGAACATATATTACAAAATTTTAAATCCAAAAGAGAGGCTCTTCCCTGAAAACTTTTGGAGCCAAGGGTGGATTAATGGTCAAATCCAGAGCATCACTCTTCAAGGGCTTTTCGAATTTTTTAATACTTCTTTGCTATATTTGTTACTATATTAATCAAAGTACGATACATATATATGTAACTACTACTCCTAAGATAGATGTAACTATTACTCCTGAGATAGAGAAAAGGGGATAAGGTCTTGAAGGAGCAAGTATGGTTCTGAATTTACACATTCTTGCTCCATCAATCAAACCACAATCTTGTTCGTGTAACTCTTAAAATAGAGAAAAATATATGTTTGAGAGAATATAATATAWAATTGTATTAAATAATATCTGACCGTTAAAATATATATACACGTTTTATCTTTAGTSATACATTKYAGATTGGYTTAGATGCAAATAATCACGCCCATAGCCGAYGAAAAAGWGACCCTTTTAGTTTGCTGGCCCTAAAAGTTGGTTTGGGCGAGGCCCATATATCACTGAAAGCCGGCTTAATTGTACTGCAATTGTGGTCGCAGACAAAAACTAAGATGAAAACGAGGACAGGGTTGTGCCATTCTCACTCTAAAAGAGTGTTAGTAATACTCTGATTTTCCCATCTCTATTTCATTGATTCCACTTTACATCTCTCTGTCTTTCCTGGTTGTTTTTTAATTCTCTTGTCCTGTTCATGGGGAGAATTGAGTCTGGGGTTTGTGAAGTAAACGAGCCAAATGCATCATCTGGTACTGTATCATCCACTGTTACCTCCATTCTCTTCCATTTTAAATAGATTTCCGACTCAGAGAGTCACAATTTTTGAGTAAAAACACAGTTCTATGAATCTACGCAATCTACTTGAGGTCRGTGGTCGTTGCAGGTCTGGTCTGGTCTGCTCTGAGTGCACATAAATAGCGGCAGAGAATGGCATAGGCGTCCGCTACCATTTAATGCCGGCAAAGAAGCCAACACAAAATTTAAAATCTCAATTTACGAGACTAACTGCTGCTCACTGCATCAACATACTGGTTGGAAACTTATAACGTTCACGAGATAACAAAACCCTCAGATTCATTTCTTTCATTTATTTATATGTTTTCTATTTTCCTTTTTTTCCCCAAAAAATTGAAAATACTGGATCACCCCGGTCAATTATGTATGTATATATTTAAAGAGTAATTGTTTTTAACTGTTTTATCTTTTATTTATTATTGATCAGGAATGATATTTTTYTRTTACCGTTAAATCAAAGCGATGTTTCGTATTTAATTTTACTTATAATTTCATGTTCGAAGAGTTTTGACTAAACCGTCTTTCGAATAAAATATAGACTATGTAGGTGCAATCGAATTGAATTCGATTTCATCTCGATGCATATGAATATGAAATTATCTCAACAATGAATAAATAATCTATTCAAATAACAATGTCCCTCCTATAGTTCATGATATCCTTATTATGGAGGTCAAGAAAGAAGGCTAGAGTATTCCCAATCAATTCTTTAACTCTTACCTACCATCAATCTTCAAGAAATACATGAAGTTCATTCGTTGCACCTAAATGTATTTCTTTTTAAAAAAAAATTAATATCATTAGTTGGAACCAAAATCCTTGCAAAATGATTGGTTAGAAATTTTCATTATTCTCTTCAAATCTAAATATTTTAATTGTTAAAGTTTTGACTTTTAGAAGTCATAATAGTTGGCATTACAAGGATAATGATCAAAGTAGACAATTAATTAGGTAATCAATCCCCTAGGGCCCCAAGGGTTTCATTATTTTAGGATCCACTAATGAATTTTTGTCCATAGTATTCCTTGTCAATCTTTTCTAGTAGCTGGTTTTTTAGGTTTTAAATTTGGAGCTGTTGAGGTTTTGTGCCAACCAAACATTGAACTTTGATCTCATACATACAAGCACTTAGTACTAATAAGCCAAAAACTTAAATTGGCTTCGGCTCTATATAGTTAATGTTGTAAATATTTTGCTGACATTAAGGATTCTATAATTGACTCTATGGACCTAGCTTGTAGGCAAGTGTGTCTCGACATTTCCCTGTTTGGTTTAAGAGGAATATAGGAAAACAATGATTTGTCTTCAAAGAAAACAATGAGGAAAAGAAAGTAAGAAAATCGACGTTCAATTTGCATTTCGGATAGAAGAAATCATTATTTCATCCATAAGCTTCTAAAATATAAGCTGAATATTATAATCGGTTAAGTTTGATGAACCCGTTTTTACTAAATCGAACTTGACCTAAATAAAATTCACGTCTTTATGTCCGGGCTCGGCTCAAATAAAATTACAAGCTTTAAATTAGCTTCAGTAATGATTATTTTTCTTTGCTTCCACCGGAAAAAAACACAAATCTGTGAACAACAAATGGTGAAAAACTTCTGCGATAAAATCAATATGTTAAAAGGGGTGCTTAATCAATAACAGGCATATATAGTAATTATATTTTCTTGAAAATCTCATCGCCGGAATCAATGGATTTCTTCTTTTGCTAATATTTCACAAATTTGTCAAGGAAAGAAATGTAGAGACAAGGAAATCTTGATGAGGATATGAAAGGACATGCTTCCATCTTCTGCTAATTCTATGATTCTTTCCATTAAATTTCATATTGATACGTAAAATACTTACAAAACAATCTATTTTTCATTGAACACAATGTATATTACATGTATTGTATACTTTTTGATCGATGATCGAATTACATTATTGATCAATAAGAAAGAATATATCTGCAAAAGCTACGTACTTTCTCCTAGGCCTCCATCCATTTCCGGGAACGTGAAATGGAACCACAAGGAAACAGTTTCTTCTGTATTATTGCAATTGCTTGAATGGAGATGTGTGTTTGTTTAACGTGTTTCTACACCAACCTTGCAACCCCAAGGACCCATTCTGAATCCCTTTAACAGGGTCTTGCTTCTAGTAGGCGTCAACTCAACAAGTCATCACTTCACTGCTGAAAAAAGATGTGTTTTCAACTTTTATTGTACTTTTATTAAAATAATTTTGGGATCCTTCTTTTTTTTTTTTCAACCGTTACAAATGTGATGATCAAATGTCATATCGCATACATAAGATCGATTCAGAATTAGAACCTTTGAGAGACAATAATATTGTGAGGAGTCATTTATTTGGAGTCCAAGAATATCTCAACAATCCAAAAGGTCCTGTCGATTTCTAAATGATTGTTTCATAGCCCCATCAATGCTGGCCCTAATGTTTCAGACAGTGAACCAACCTTCTTCAATGACTTCATTCTATGATCAGTATATATTGTCGATCTTATTGTTCCACTTATCATTTATACCCGTATATGAATTCTTGACCTTTGATTTCCAAGCCAAATTTCCATTCACTCCCAGATATTGTCGATTTTATTGTTGACGCCCTTTAATTAAAGTTTTCAGTACGAACATTATAATAATTTTGAGAAAATTTTATTCTCTTTATGAATCTCTTTCGATTCATATCGAGATAATCGGAACTAAAGATTTCAAAAGAACAAAAATTCCCTCATACTATGCCAAACTAGTCTTAGGTTCTAGATCAGAATAAGAAGACAATCAGACGGGTTACTGTGCTTTTCCTATGTTATTGTAAATGCAAAGAACTGCTGCAATAGGGAAGGAGCAAATGAACTTCCATATAGAAACACAAAAGAAGATCAGTGTTTATAATAACTTCTATATAGCAGTATAGTTTTGCATTGGTTAGATGACCTTACATATTCTTCCAGAACTTGTTTATTATTTTATTTGTACTTCTATTGATCCTCCAATCCTTTTTTAATATGGCAGTTATGGCTTTCTTAATTATCAGTTATCAGTTCATAACATGTGCCCTAATAATGACAGCATCTCAACCACCACCTCAGCAGGAGAAATTTCATTTTCTCTACTACACCATGTTTTCTTTTCTATTCGTATAAGTTTAGTAATCACCCATGTGATCCCACCAACTTACTTTCATTAAGAATCCAAAATCATTCTGAGCTTATTGAGTATGATAATAATTTATAAATTAAGTGTATTTTATTAAATATGTGAAATATTACTTAAAACATCTTATTGATTATATGATTGTCTTTAGAGGTTCCGAATAGAATGATTTAATCTTGAATTTAGTTCGACTTTTGTGAATTATGAAGTACAATGACTGCTGAGGAGTTAGTCAAAGGATGGAATAAAAGGGTGAAGATATACAATTGGTAGCACCAAACTGCAGGGAAGCCATTAGTGATGCCAGGGTGTGTTTAAGACTTGAGCAAAGAGGAATGTCTTTAGTTAAAGTAATTAATTATGAGAAATGGGATCTCAGTATCTTGAATCGTCTAGATGCAAAAGTGATTAAGGATTCATTTAATGATTAAAACTCATCTCTGCAATAACTAATGTATGGGATCTTCAGTTTCATGTTCACGTTTTGATATGCTGTAAATCACCATTGACAAAGTGTGTACAGAACTAACATATGGAATATGACGTTTCTGAGCATATAAAATTGGGTCAAAGGCCATACTGAGTGCCCTTAAATAACTATTATAGATGCATGGAGGGACATTGATCTCTCCTTTAACTGTATTAGATACCCAAAACTATGTTCTCTTAGTCAGCATCTTCTGTGCTTAGATCTAGGAGATGAGTTGCAACTTGGCATATGGTGGTATTCCTCAACTTGAAGTTTGCTGAGCAAAGGGATCTTTTCCATATGGGGCTTCCACTAATGCCATGTGAGATAGAAAGCCATTTCTTGCCCTCTAAATTAAGGGTTTCATTCACAACATATCCTTCAAACTCTTCCACTCATTTCTTGAAAATTTTAATCATGATATTAACACCCTAGCCATCTCCTACAAACACCTGTCCCATGTGAACATGGATAATTATAAATCTATACTCACTGCAAATTGAGATTACTTACAACATCAGAAAGAATACAGTTTTGGATCCTAAGCAAAAAGTTCTTGATGAATTTCACTTTAATTTTATGGGGTTTGGTCAGCTGCATTATTAAAATATTTGCTCATTTTCCAATCAGAAAGCGTCTACATTCACCCTTTACTTTCCAACTAGATTAAGAGAAGATCAAAACCCTCCTTTTTCTTTACATTTATCATTTAGAAATTGGAAGTCAAAAGACAAGAGCAGTTCGAAATCTGCATATGATCAGAAGGCCACAATCAGCAGCACATGTATCGAGCATGCCTAGTTTATATGCTCAGAATCATCTCGATTCTCTTTTATATTGTTTTGGTTATAGTTCCAATGACATACAATTTTCTTTGGCTCTACGATTCATTTTTAGCTCCATAGTCAAGTTCTTGATTCCCTAGTCTTAGAAGCTTCGGTTTTTAACCAAAGGAAACACACAAAAAGGTAAAAAGTAGTCCTCTTTGTTTTCTATTTGTGATCCGAGAGGAGTAGAGAGTAGGGCCAAATGTGCTGCTATCCAGTTCCTATCAGAGAAGAAGACTCTGAAATACCCATAATAAAAACTGATTATGACATAACTGGTCCATTATTAATCTTCATGCTTCCGCAAACATTCTTCAGGCCTGCTATGGTGACCATTCCCCCCTGGGTTTATACTTGAAATGTTTATCTTGCCTCCCCAGTACCAAGAAAAAAGACAAGCCTTCATACAATAATTATTAACGTTGTTATCTCGACATATAATTCAAAATTGAAGTGAAATGTTTTATTCTTACCTTTAAAATTTTTGACTATTTAAGAATGACAATTATCATAAGATATTAATTTTTGGTGTCTAAATACGTTGTCCAAACACTTTTTCAAATGACTTCAAACCCAAATCTTGATTGCTTTTCAATGTCTCATAGGGACTTTTAAATTGATTGAAACCTTCTTCCTAACATGAAAAAAGTTTTCAAATAGGGTCCATTCTTAACATTCTTGAGCTCCGACAATAAAACATGGAAGACTAATCACATGCACAATCACAAACAATTCCTAAAATCAACAAAATTTTGACTTCTAATATTTAACTTTTCTCAACAAGAGAATTTCATATCTTTTTAGGTTTCTTATTAATTATATCACAAGGCATGACAGGAGATTTGGGCACATAGAGCTCCCATGTATCTTCTATTTCTTTGGCAAACGCCACATTCTCGCCTCAAGACAAAGCGATTTAAGTATTTGATTCATATGTAAGTATATGACTGAACAAATTCTCCATGTTGTTTGCAATTTCTTTTTGATGACAAAATTTTAACAACTTCTTCTCTTCCAAGCGAAGCCAATACGTTCTTTAGGATGAATTCCGACTGTATCTTACCATTATCATGGTAGGTAATCTTTCCTATTACTACATACTCTGAATGTGGAATTGGAGGAATTCCATCTTACTACAGCCCGACTTTAATTTACTTTCATTGTATACTATTTCCTCTTTCAAAGTACGATAGGCAATTTTAATTAATGCTAAGTTGTCGATCAATTCATATATTTTATAACATTATTTTCAATATTTAATAATATAGATCCATTCCAACAAAACACTACAAATATATTTTCAATTACAAATCCTAGTAAAGAAAAATATATGAACGTTTGAAGGGTGATTATATAATAAATTGTGATCRTGTACGTTCCAAAAGAACAAAGAAGACCATCTTTCGTGGCCCTGGGGTTTGAAATCCCTAACGACGTTGACTACACAGCGCCATATGAGTCCGCGCGAAAACGGGCCCCCTTGGCCCCCTTCTCAAATTATAGAGATCTTGGTTCCAAAGATCACATTAACGGAAAGCCCTGAACGCGATTTCAATTAAAAGCCGGAAACATTTGATTTTATATATNCGGCCAAATGTGGTATTACTAATAAGTAGTGAATCATCATCATCCTTGTAGTTCAAATGATGGACTAATAATAATTTTTTCAAAAGAATCGTACTTATATATAATTTATATTTTTTAATTTTTGGATTCGATTTTAAAAATTAATTTTATTTCACATTGAATTCTAAGGAGGACAACTRATCTGGTTTTAGACTTTTAAGGACAAATTTCTGAACGGAGATTAATAAGCACAACCTTTAAACCTGAGTGGGCAATGATGGATGACTTGGTATCCCACTTGGACATCCCACATGCCGTGTTCACTCCACGTAGGATCCCAGGGTTACAKACGAAAGGAAATATCGCGATTCATATCATCTCAAAATGTGGTTAAAAGGTTGCTTTTCTTTTTTTTTTTTTGGATATTTATAAGAGGAGTGATAATATTAGCGGAATATACTTATAATAAATATTACTCCGATTTTGGAGAAAAATAAACTTTTTATTTGAGGAGAGAAATTTTTAAATCTTAAATTTAAATTTCGAATCAAACAATTTATCACAAGTAGACTTTTGAAATTTTTACGACCACAATTGAGATTAATCTTCATTTTGTTTTTTTATTAAATGTAAGATGAATATGTATTATTAAATCCGTACAACATTTAGAAAGTAGAATATACACAAATACTTATAATAAATGATTTTTTTCTTGTTCGTACATTATCCGATATCAAATTGAGACTACTCCGAGCTCAGCCTCAATTGTATCCGCATGGCATAATTCTTATTTGGAGGGAAGCGTTAATCAGAGTTCCTTTAATATAGCGTCATAAATATGAATCAAAAATGAATATTTACTTGAATTAATAGTTTGCTTATCAATTACTCTAAATAAACAAATTATCTATAATACGTGACTTGATAATTTTAATATTAATAATTCGATTCTCAATACATAAAAAATAAAGATTCGAAAAGGGAAGATGAAAAGCTTCATTGAGAAAACATTTTGTTGGGCCATTACCAAATTGGTGAAGCTAATTGTCTAATACAAATATTTGTCAAGTTAAATGCATGGAATTTTGGATTCGGCCAAATGTGGTATTACTAATAAGTAGTGAATCATCATCATCCTTGTAGTTCAAATGATGGACTAATAATAATTTTTTCAAAAGAATCGTACTTAAGAGGTTAAGATAAAGAAGGGCGGTGAAAATAGAGTAAACCTAACTCTAGAGTCATAGGCAAAATCTTAAATTAGAATGATAAAAGTAGCTTTAGAATGCCTAACTTTGATTAATATAATGATTAGGTTAAGATTGGATAATTATTAATTATTATTATACTAGAATTATTACAGTCCCCAAAGTCCATAAAGTAGTTATCGATACTTGACAAATGCAATGGCGTTCCAGAAGTCACGCCTTTCAAAGAAAGAGTCGGAGTGGCGTCAGCAATAAGAGAGTGGAGTAAACGGAGATTTTGCTTTTTTTTCCGATTGGAATGACCACACGTGACTGTCGTAAATTATTGACTGTTGATGACCTTTTTAGCTCTCTCACTTCACTGGTGACTTGTGTCAATGTCTCACTCACTTCRCTTTCTTTTGTATTGGGAAGGTGCCTACCAATGCCTCAAGTACCCACATAATCTCTAGCTGCATTATATAGGGTGATTAAGTCTAAAGTTAGATTAACTTTTGACTAACGAAGATAAGYTGAATGAGATWGTTAGTTCGGGCAACCATGGGTACAGATATGTAAAATATTAATTTATAAAATAGTATTTGACCAATTAAATTAAATAATWTATTTTTTAACTTTTGTAAATAAGTGCTTGTTGTATCATTTTGCATGTTAAAACAATTTAGTCAAAAACATTATGGATCTAGTGCTTGAAAATTATATAGTGAACCTTAAAGGTTTCCAAAGTAGTTGGATCAACCTTAAAATTTTGATATGCTGGTAAAAAGAAAGAGAAGAAATTTTGATAAAGARATGAGAGTGAACTTATAGTATGTGGGAAATGATTATCTATTGTGGAASAGTTGTCGTTTAATTGGTGGTGGTACAAAAAGCAATTGAATTAAGCTCCATATGCAAGCTGGACGCTAACATCAAGAATTGCATTCAAAATGGCCCTCTTCCTTCCACCCTTCAAGAGTAGGTTCTAAGCCTGTCTTATTTTCCATGCACATAAATTCCATATTTTTTGACTTTTCAGTTTGAGGTACGTACGACAGGGTCTGATCCTATTCACCTACCGGCTACTAGCCCCTACCCCTACCCTTCTCCCCCCGAGATGCCCAAGATCAATAGCAGCTACTGCTTCTAGGGCATGAACTTGATGTTATTGGGATCATGATGGACTCAAGAGAATCACAGGATTAACGGCCACGATTCTGGAATGTTACCATCTCAAGATCTCAAAGTACACTCCTTGCACTATTTACCTTGTCATCTTCCTTCTATGCAACCATGCATCAGCCTCTCCTTCTTAAAGCTTCCTGCTTCATATTCCAAATATAGTTTCAGTCTCAAAAATTAGCAAAATTCATGTGGGGAGAAAAAGAAATCAGTGGTCAGAAAATAATAAAAAGAGGGCTACTATTTCCGATCATGGCAGAGGTCGGTGACCATAACGTGTACTCCTGCGGAGCAGAGGGCACAGAGTCGACAGTTGACCTTCTCCTCTCATCGCTGTAAATAAATTATGAGTATTACAGACAATGATACCATCATACCAACCCGGAGKCAGGTAAAACTTCTCAAAATATTCTCCAATAATTTTACCTCTTCCAAAAAATATTTAAAATATGTCCATGCAGTAAATAATTGACTATTCATTCTTCAATTTCTTTTCTCTCTTAAAATAATCTCTCCCTCTCTGTATACACATATATATGCACAACAACGCTAGAAACACAGAGAGAGAGAGAGAGCAGCAGCAGCAACAGATCTCAAGCCCTTTTCGTATGCAGGGATCTTTTGAAGTCTATTAATACAAAGAAGAAATAGAGAGAGAGAAGAGTGAGGAGAGTCTTAGCTGGTGTCTCTCTATCTTTAATCTGAGTTGTTTGTCTCTATCGTTTTTTGCTTCATTTGATCCCATGCTCGTCTTGCTCTGCTCAATCTTACCCTTTTGTCTTCTGTGTCAGCTTCTTCAGATCCAAACCAACAAAAACAAACACACCTCTTTTCCTTCACCATTATCCATCATTATCATCATCATCACCATCTTCACTTCCATCTCTCTTCTTCTATATAAAATAGAGAGAGGAGAAAAGGCAACTTCAGATTACAATTTTAAGAAAACTGCTGTTTTGTGCACTTTTTAAGTTTGGAATTTGAATCCTTGGGATAGTGAGAAATGGGCACAGGTTGGAGAAGAGCTTTTTGCACAACAATCCCAAGAGACAGAGAAGCTATGGTTGTGGATAAACTGCAACAASAACATCAAGAACAACAGCAAAAACAAAGCTTTAATGAAATCCCAAGTCCAAGTCCAAGTRCCAGCCCCAGAAGCTGTGCAAAGTTTGGATTTTTATCGGGCGGAAGCAACCCTTCCACTCCTCGTTTGCAGTCTCAACAGCCAGTTAACAGCCCCAGCTTGCGCTGCAAAACTAATGCAACTGTTCAACGGTCTTCTTCTAATGACAACCTTATTAGCCCAAAGCTCCATTGCCGAACAATAACCACTCCAAAATCCTCAACCAAGAGTCCAAGAACACTTCGTAGCTCAAACCCATCTTCTCCGAGATCCCCATTTTCAATCCTCAAGAACAGCCTCCGTCTTTCCAGGGTAAGATATCTCATATTTCATTGATTATTCTACATATACATATATGTATATATATGACTTTAAACTGTGTAAATGAATGAAATTTTGCGTTTTGGCTTGCAGAATAGCTGTGGAGTTTGTATGCAGAGTGTGAAGACGGGCCAAGGAATGGCCATTTACACAGCGGAATGCTCTCATACTTTCCATTTCCCTTGCATAGCAGCTCATGTCAGCAAGCAAAACACACTTATTTGCCCAGTTTGCAAATCACTTTGGAAAGATGTCCCTCTATTGGCCATCCACAAACTTCAACATCAGCACCACCAAGAAGAGCAAGAGAAAGAAATAGTGGTTCACAGTAACACTCAAAAGTTCCAGGCACCAAACCATCCATTACCAAACATACAAACCAAGCCAGAACCAGTTCCACATATCAAACAACATACTGATTCCAGGACTTACAATGACGATGAGCCATTGCTTTCACCCACAGCCGGAGCTAAATTTATTCCTATCCGAGAAGCAAATGAAGACCAAGAAGCTGATGAAGAAGATGAAGTTGAAGAATTTCAAGGGTTCTTTGTGAATCCAGTCTCAAGTGATGAAGCTTCAGGGTATTCCAACAAATATTCGAGAAATGTGGAGGTAAGTTTATTGCCTGATGCTGCGGTTGTCGCCTCGGGTCGAGACCATGAAACATTTGCAGTTGTTCTGAAGGTTAAGGCTCCACCTCCGCCACCGCTCGCACAGAATAGCAACTCAGCGCATATTAATGACTCGGCGCGTCGTGCGCCGATTGACTTGGTTACCGTGCTTGATGTCAGTGGGAGCATGAGCGGAGCCAAGCTTCAGATGTTAAAAAGAGCAATGCGTTTAGTCATTTCATCGCTTGGCTCGGCTGATCGGCTTTCTATTGTCTCCTTCTCGGCTACTCCCCGAAGGCTAATGCCTTTGAGAAGAATGAATTCTCAGGGGCAGCGGTTGGCTCGCCGCATCATCGATAGGCTTTCTTGTAGCCAAGGGACTTCCGTTGGTGAAGCTTTAAGAAAAGCCACTAAAATTCTTGAAGATCGCCGCGAGAGAAACCCGGTTGCTAGCATTATCTTATTATCCGACGGCCACGATGAAAAAGTACAAACGAATAATGACAACCGACGTCAAAGATCAACCCCCGTTTCATCAACCCGTTTTGCTCATATTGAGATCCCGGTTCATTCTTCCGGGTTTGGAGCTAAAGCTGGCTACGCTCGTGAGCCAGCCGAAGATGCGTTCTCCAAATGTGTGGGAGGGCTGTTAAGTGTAGTGGTCCAGGACTTGCGTATCCAGSTTGGCTTTGCAAATGGCTCTGATCCAGCTGATATCACAGCCGTTTATTCATGTAATGTGCGGCCCACGGCTCTCGGCTCTGATTGTGTTAGGCTTGGGGATCTCTATGCCGAGGAGGAGAAGGAATTTCTTGTGGAAATGAGGGTCCCAGCATCATCCTTTGGATCCCACCACGTGTTATCAGTTAGATGCTCGTACAAGGACCCAGCGACCCAAGAGGTATTCTATGGCAGAGAACAAGCATTGCTAGTACCTCGACCGCACACCGTCAGATCATCACAGCAGAGAATCGAACGGTTGAGAAATCTGTTTATTACTACGCGAGCAATTGCCGAGTCGCGGCGATTAATCGAGCATAATGAGTTGAGTAGCGCCATGCACTTGCTGTCTTCAGCTCGGGCACTGCTGATGCAATCTAGATGTGACTCAGCCGATGACTATGTTAAAGGCTTGGAAGCTGAGCTAGCCGAGGTAAATTGGAGGAGGCAATATCAACAACAGTTGATGGCGCAGCAGCAGATGATCCAACGGCGGAAAATGAATGAAAGGGAAATCGGCTTGTTCTTGGATGAGAATGGGGAGCCGCTTACGCCAACATCAGCTTGGAGGGCGGCTGAGAAGCTGGCTAAAGTAGCCATGATGAAGAAATCTATGAACCGAGTGAGTGACTTGCACGGCTTTGAAAACGCCAGATTTTGATTTTCTATTTTCTTTTTGGGAAGAAATGTCTGATGTAAAGATCGTRGAGGAGAGAAACGGGGCCTCTGGCCCACTAGAATGCAGTAGAGACAGTTGGTTTCTGACGGGCCGGCCCTTTCTGCAGAGGTCGACCGAAAGGCCAACTTAGGTTTGAATGATTGCTGGACCCCTAGTATTTCTAAGGACTTGGGAAGAAATCATAGGTAGAGGTTTTGCTCCTGCGGGGACAATCGAACGGTCTTAATCTGCAAGAGGCGTGTATATGTAATTGCAATGCTAATATATTTTTCATCTTTTTCAATCATAAAAAACTTTCCGAGCAGTCGATGATTTAATTTGTAGTTCGAGGAAATCAGAGTCTAATAATCTTGAGATGGTAACATTCCATAATGAGTGTGCCTTTGARATTGCTTTTCCTAATTAAAATAGTTCTTTTTGGAATAAAAATAATTATCAAGGTATTTGTAAACTTCAACTGGCAGAATAGTTATGCCTGCTGTCCATGATAATAGTTTRCCTCATAGCATAGCATTTTCCCCTTATTGCAATTTCAAATTGGCCCTAACTATTGTAGTGTCTATTCAAGGGTATCTTGATCAAATAATTTTAATATAGTTTATTTCCAGGAATGAGTAGATAAGGTMATGATTATGAGTCGATGAAGGGAAAGGAGAAGAATAATATGGCAGGAAGTTTGAGCAAATGTTCTCTTGTTCGATGAACTTTCTTTTGGTGGGATAGTTCAAGAAACTAGCAATGCACTGCATTCTCCACTGCAGTCTCTTTCTTCTTGGAAAGGAAATTCAACATTAATATTCACTAATAGTAGTATAMAGGGTGGTCAATAGATAATCGTTATCAGAGAGYTGATGAAAGATGTTCTCAATCATATCTCAGTGTCCTCCATCTCTCTCATGGGGTTGAGCAGTCTTCATTCAAAAAGTTTCTTTAWGTTGGAGAAGTTCAGAACTTACCATGRGGAATGATTCTAAATTCCCATTAGTATGAAAGAAAGAGAAACCCAAATAGTAGAGAACCTTCATCACTTGTACTTGGGGACGAAAAGGAGGAGGACATTCTTGGCATGCATGCATGTASTAACAAACTCCTTTTCTACTTTTATAGACATCTACCGTCTCTTTTACTTTATTGATCGGTGTAGTTGCAGTACGAAGCTATCGATCGTACGAGGTATAAAATCCTAATGAGAATTTATGTATTTTGCAGTATACGATGGTGAATGATAATTTCTGGTTGAGGAAAACATGTTTTCTGATTGAAATGAATGATTGAACAAGTAGCAGAATCAGGGTTTTAGTTTCAGGAAACTAGTCGGTGATGGCAAGTTGGCAGCCCAAGGGCTATGATCATGGACTCCTCATTTCTTCATGTTTGATATTCTACCTACGTTCTGCAACTTGGGACATCGCAGAAACACTTCACTTACCTGCAATGGACATGACTAATAATGGTCCATGAACAAGTGATTGATCTGAATTCATCACCAACAATAGGCTGCGTATTCGAAGACAATAGATCTAAACCTGAGAACATAATGATATCATCATGTAAGAAAAGGGTCCYCTCTGGTACAASGAAGAGGAGATGAGCATGGCTCCAATCCTTGSGTTGAAACAAGTCCACCCTCTGCAAGATTCAAAAGGCACATGTTTTTCTATGGATATGATCAAAAGCATATACYGCAGATAATGATTCAAGAAATTGCGGAGTTCTATGAAATTAGTGAGAGAAGTCAATAGAAACTCTAGAAAGTMSATAAAGAAACTTTAGTTGTCACTTTTCTGCGTACGGTTCTGTCTCTTCTCTTTTAGGGTCTAAAAGAAGATATAACTTTCCTCTGCAATAAGCAATTTTCACTGTTTTATAGGTCTAAAGCTGTTTGGGAAGCAAAATAGAGTAAAGCGTATGGATTTTTGTACTTGATAACAGTGCATCAAGATGGAACCACGGTGGATAGAGTAAACGTTCTTCGTTTGCTGATACACCAGCAATTAGAGCAAACCTTAAATGTGTCTTCCCGACACATTAGTAAAGTCACAAGATCACCTGCATGCCGCTTTACTCATGCAGTAAAATATTGCTAGAAGCTATTGGCGGAAGTATGTTTCATTTGCGCAACCAAAGAAGGAAAAAGATAAATCACGCAATGGCAACTATCTCAAGGGAAGGAAGAAGAGAAAATAATCTTTTTTCTACCAAAACCAAAAGATCCAAGCGTTGAGCATCGTACAAGGAACACAATTATATAGAAGAAGGTGAGGTAAATTAATCACAAGATTGCGTAGGTTTCAAAAAGAGGTGGCAAACACCAGGTACAGATCTTCCTGTCTTACACTGAGCTCACTTTACTCAAATATACTACATATCGTTGAATGGCAAATAAGAAGACTCAACAAATGAGAGAGCCAGAATTAGAGATAGGCCGAAGTTTTCAACKAGAATAATTCAATGTGAAAGATCCCTAAAAGTAGCTTTCACTGGTTATCTATTCCAATTAAAATTTACAAGGGCCAGCCAAGGTAAAACAATGTGAGGAGTATCCCCTTATTCACATCTGAGGCCCTGGAAGAAGTGTGTGGAACAACTTGTGGAGCTTATTTTTGAGTTTGCTCAACCTTAGCTCGAATCTTCTGTTCCAAGACAGATATCTCAGTTTCAAGGCTGAACATTCTGTTGAGAGCATGCATGTTCTCAAGTGTCTCAGTCAAGGTCCGGCTATCACTACCATCACATCTCAGGTGTTGCATGGGACCATGAAGAAGCTTGTTAACTATGCCTCTGCTAAGATCATCAACCGCCCTCCTAGTCTTCTTTGTCATATCATCCCCCATCTTTGATAAGCATTTCTCCAGCTCTGCTGTTCTAATTCTCTCGGCATAAGCTCGCAGCTTCTTAATGGTTGGAACAGTCTCTAGGGAATCCCTCCAAGCTTCAAACTGTTTTGATTCCTCAATAATCACTGCCTGGGCTTCCATAGCTTTTCTGAGTCTATCCTCTTTGTTAGCAGCCACAACCTCCTTAAGATCYTCCACATTGTATGCTCTTGCAGTCTCAAGCTCATTGACACATGAACCGACATTTCTAGGCACAGAAATATCAATGAAAAGCCTCAAACCTCCAATACTTTGATCAACGGGAGGAAGATCCATCACATTCTCTTTCATAAACAATGGTGCCTCGGATGCTGTGCTGGTAAACACTACATCTGCTTCAGCAGCGTACTCCAGTATTTCATCAAGGGGTTTGAAGATTATCTCAATATCCTTCATCTCCTCTTGGATAGCTGCAACTCTATCTTTGCTTCTGTTTATAACAACCATCTTTGTGCATCCTTTTGCAACCAAGTGCTTGATTACAAGCTTACCCATCTTCCCTGCTCCAATTACCAACATTCTAGCAGTGGCATGAGAGGATTCAGGAAGCTTCATTAAAGCCAATTCCACAGCAGCTGAACTAACAGATACAGCACCAGCCGCAATATTAGTTTCTGTCCTAACCCTCTTTCCAACAGTAATCGCATGCTTGAATAGCCCACTYATATTCCTTCCAAAACCCATAACCCCTTGACCAACTTTAACTACTTGTTTGACCTGAGCAAGAATTTGCCCTTCACCTAGCACCAAGGAGTCCAGCCCTGCCGATACTTCGAATAGATGCTGAGTAGCATCACCATTATACAGCAGAAAACGATGCTTACAAATKTCTGACACAGGGATTCCACTTGTCTGTCAAAGAAAARGCAAAACAAATATTTAAATTAYTGATAACCAGGTGAAAGTAGATACACAAGAAGAGCAGAACACCAAGATGACATGTATGAATACCATACGGYATGAACAGCATCTCCAATCCCCCTTCCCCCCTAAAAAAAGAAAGAGAAAATGAGGGAGGAAGAAGTAGCCYTCTACATTTTGTCTGTTTTGGTAKCAAAGATACAGAACAGCAAGTTTATCCCTATAATTCTGGCAATGGTAAAACTTAATGGGAAGGAAGTCCCCGTAATTGAATCAATTTGATTGTCACAAAGTTTAAGCCATCGCTCAGAAAATGAGATCAATAGCTTTTGGCTAATTGCAAGCAAAATCATCCACATCAGCGGAAGAAGATGGTASYTAGGTAACACAATTAAGTAACCTCTTTCTTATTTATATGATTATTATTTTCCAATGGCAAAGCTAACATACCTTTGACATCCACTCAGTCACTTCTTTTACACCCCGGTGCTGAGAAAGTGCAACAACATATATCTCCATCCTGTTACAGGTACTAAGAACAGCAGCTTCTTCAATATGATTCAGACCACACAGCTCCCCAATGGCTCTAGGCCACTCTGCTTCAGGAATGGCAAGTTTTTCACGCATTTCAACAGGTGCAGTATGGACACTGAGTCCAATTACTACAATGCTGCTCCTTTCTTTTGTATATCCTGAATCAGATTAAGCATATAATTTTAAAGCAGATCCATCAAATATTGTGCTTTGAACTGTTGAAAGAAAACCTATTGYAGGAATAACCATTCAAAAGGACTCATAATTGTTCAAGAGCATACTGCACCAGCTAACTACAAATAGAATTCTAAGCAAACGCTGCGTGCAAGCAAATAAGATGGCATCAGAAAATTACTTCTAATTATGCATGGCCACGAGAGAACTGGATTTTGTTATACAGGTACCTTAAGGACATCATATTCTGAGTGAGCCAACTTGTTAATGACTGAAAAAGCAGAGTCAAAAAGTAGACACCACTAAACAAGAAAACTGTTTCCTTTAATGCAGAAGAAGAATAGACGAGGGTAAGCAATTTTCGGCCAGTACTGCATACACTTAGAGCACCAGTAGATGATGGCTAGCTTGCAGATCAAAAACTTAGATAAAAACACATACAACTCTCTACGAAGGAGGTTAGAAAAATGATGATTGAATATGAAAAAGAGATACGAAGCACATAAAATAAGTAACCAACAGTTGAACGCTGCAAAAATTACAGTTATACGATATTCCAAGTACAAGAAAGAATGATCCAGCATGTTAAACAAAGAAAAAACAAAACATAGGAACAAAACAAATACATCACTTCTGTTCTAAGATGGAACAAAAAACTAAAGTCTAAGATGCTGCCAAGTTAGACTGCTTATAAGCATGAAAAACTATATTTCATTGCCCCTGTCTTCAAAGCAAAACAACAAAAACCAGAAAAATAGTTCTTACGCAAAAGTTTCCATTTTGAAAGCAAAATATATCCAAATTAGGGACATCCTCACTGTCCGAGATCAAAAGAAATATGACAAAAAATTCCCTCAAACAAAATAAAAAAACCTCCCTCCACCCCACCACCACCCAAAAGAAAAAAAAAAAAAAAGAAAAGTAACCAATTAAACCCAAACCCAATGACAAAATAGCTGACTGAGCAAGCGAAGAATTGATCAAATGAAATCTCAGCAAAATAATCAAATTAGAATAAAGGCGAATTCTGAAAGAAAAGAGTTTTACTGTCAGCAGCTGAAGTCTTGAGTTGTTCAAGAGCCGACAAACTCGACGAGGAAGATGAAGAAGAAGCAGCATTGGTGGCATCTAAAACATCCGAAGGAGCTGAAGAAACCTCAAATCTGACGGATGAATTGACTGAATTCGAACCCAAACCACTCTGAACCTGAAGGGACCTCCTGGCACGACCCGGCCTCCCGAAAACCCCAACTTGAGCCGAATTAGCCGCCACCGAAGCGGCTACTGAGTGGGACCCCGCCGTGTTGCTGACCAATAAAGTCTCGAGCTTTGCCCCAGCAAATGCAGCCGACACAGCCATCTCCGGCGATGAAGCTCGAGACGACGTCGTTGCCACAGCCTGSCCCTTCGKGCTGGCACTGATAATCTATTCTCAAAATTGGGAGTGTGGTCGGAATGATACCTCCGCGAAGAATTTGATTGGGCGACGGCTTTGATTCGTCCGTTTGTTTGTTTTGGTGGTTGCGTTTTTCTTTTTCTTTTCCCGCGGGGGTGTTGGGGATGAGTAATTTTTCTTGGTTTTTTTAAGGTCGATTGGATTTCTTTGAGTTCTGATTGGCGGATGSCAAACACGTTCTATCCACACTTGCCCACTCCCTCACCCCCATTTGATAAAAAGAATCTGGGAATTGAATGTATGGTTTGTGATGTGCTATCTCCCTTTATCAAAATAATTTTTATCGATAAACTAATTATGAGTTTGATTTATATTCAGCTTGATATTTTTGCATAATTAAGTTTTATTTTGTTTCTTTTTTCGACTGAAATTAATTAATTTTTGGAATATTTAGGAGGAGAAGTTTAATGTCATCAAGTGAAGATAATGGATTAGATAATGAAATTCTTGTCATGCTTTATTATTGATAAGAGGAAGTTTACTCTCCTAATAAGGTATTTTTCCTTCCTCTGAGCTTGAATCAGACCCCAAAAAATGCGATATATAGATAGATATATAGGTTAGTTCAAGAGCAAGAGCAGGTTCATTCCCTCATCTTAGTCCGATCCAATGATTTCTAAAAGCTAAAGCTAGAAACCCACTTTTTCTCCTATCTCAAATCAAATGAAAACGAAGCCAAATTGACAACAAAAAAGAAAAAGGGAAAAAATTTATTGAAGTTTTTGCGCAATGTTATTAATTAATGAAATTATTATACATTTATTAGTACACATCAGAGCACGATCCGTCAATAAAATATGATTTAGTATAAATCATATTTTATTTGTCTTATTGAATACCAAATATATGATAATGAAAGAATTGCTATGCAAGAAAGAGATAAGATGGGAAGACATCAAGACTTATGAAGAAGATTGGTTTCAAGATTTCTTGCTCTTCTTCTGCCACAAATAACTCATGGGGAAAGATTTCTCTTCACTCTATTAAGATTTCAGCCATTGTTAGCCTACGTGGATTTCGGACTTCCACTTTTCCACCTTTACTTGTTTTTAGTATATATTTGCGTTTTTGGTTAAAAAACGTTTGCGAGTTTTATGGGGGAGGGACCATCTCTAACTAATAGCCGGAGTAAGATGCAAAATAGCARAACCTTTCTTAGCCTTAAACCAGTATCTTTCTAAAACAAGCGAGGCATTCTGCTGTACCGTACAGCCGAAGAAAACTGTTTCCTTTAATGCAGAAGAAGAAT
>MEJB01000017.1:4830912-4900064 GCA_001752375.1 Rhazya stricta
ATTTCAAAGCATTTCTCTCCATCCAATTTTATCAATTTTAATCGAAACGTCTGACGTCTTTCAAGATCAATTTTATAAATTTTAAAGTCATTTAAAAGATATTTTGATTAAAATTAACAAAATTGAGAAATATAATGTCTTTAGAATAACAAAACTTTATATCCTTTAAGTATAAAAGCACATAAACAAATTCTTCAAATTTCACACTGAAAAACAGTGACTGAACATAAAAATACATAAATATAAATTAACAAAAAGAGATATTTTCATGAAATCTTAAATAATTGATGTGTATAAAAATTAATATGCACATTCTTTTTTTTCCTCCACCAACCCATTTATTGTAATGGGGAAAACATTAAATGCGAGAAAATTCCACGGCCGACACTCGGCCCTAGCTTAATTCTAAAGAAGAAGTCCACTTCAAGTTTTTACTCCCATGTAATTCACTTATTCCAGTAAGGATATTTTTAGAGCTCGACCCAAATCACGTTGGTAATATTTAAATTCTATTCATCAAAAGATTGATTAAAAATATTTTTAATATAAAGCCATAAATACTAATTAAATATAATATATTATTTAAATTTAGCAATTTATTTATCAAATATCTAAAAATATTGGATTCTGGGGAGTTGGCCTCTCTTACTAGTACAATAGCAGTGGAGATATATTTGAAGGCGAATAAGAAGGGTGCCTGTCCTTTGATGAATGATTTGAAAGTTTAGATGACCTTTCTATTTCAAGCAAAGCAAAGGTAAGACAACCCCCGGCCATACCATCCCAGCTCAGCTGCACCAAACCGACGATAGTGATCATACTGCATACATCAATGTCAAGACAAGAACAACAATAATACTGAGGAAGAATTCAAAGAATGCCCAGAGTGTTTGAGTTCCTATCTTCCCCCAACCCACGGCGGCCACAACTTTCCGTGCGTTGAATAGTATGAATCTTTATATGGGCTGCTCCGGTAAAAGCCGACGGTCGGGAACTTTCTTCTTGAGAAAATGAATCAGAGTGCATCTCCAGGAGCAGTTATATGCGGGTTAATGGATGACATCAAGAATTTACAGATAAAATTAATTAAACCCGAGAGGAAAAAGCTATTAAAAACGCGTGATCGTCGAAACTTCGAGAAGTGTGCCGTTTACCAAGTCTAGAGAAAAACAAAGGCGATAAAAGTCCCATCGCATGCCCCACGGGGCCTTGCTCCGGCGGCGCCACCCAGCACGCCGCCATGCCGTGTTCTTGGTTCCGCCGAGCCTCGCGCGGACGTGCATGTATCCGCAAAATATGTGATTGGCCTTCTAAGGATCGGGGACGGCGTGCCACTTTTGTTTTTGCGTGTTCGCGTCATCTCACGGTCAGTGTCTCTTCTCTCTCCGCCTCTCTCTCGCGCTTGTCTTTCATCTGCATTATGGGAATAGGGAGAGATAGATAGATATATATTTTAGATAAATTGACGGTCATCGTTATTAAAGAAAAATTAATAAATGCATTGTCTAAATCTTTTGTACTGTGTCTTCTGTGCCCACTTTTTGGTTTCCCAGTAAGTGATTAAATTATACGTGCTGAATCAAAAGTTTGATAATTGTAGTTAAAGTGAATTAAACATAAAAGAAAATTCATATGGGACAAGTGTGAAAGTATAAAAAAAAGACTTAATGAGGAAAGTGCAAATGTAATTTAATAAAAGAAATTTCGCGAGCGCTAGAAAAAAAGGAGAATACACTTGCGACATATCTTAGGCCTGTTGTGGGGGTAATAGCTTGAGGTCAGAGACTCCACATGCAAGAGTGGGATGGTTACATTTGGATGGCCCAAAAGTCCAAAACAATGGACTCAACTTAATTATTTAAATTCTGCTACAAAACCTGAATTACTTAAATATTGTGGTTCAATAGAAAAGGAACGAAAAGTTAAATATGGCAAAATATCAGGCAGGCGGTAGGGGCCAACTTCATGTTCGTGGACCAAAAGGTTGTAATGTTATAATACTTCTTAGAAAATATAATTTATAATTATTTAAAATGATTATTATTTTGTTACGATTCTTTTCATTTTATCTTAATAGTTCTATCACCTTCTCGCACCTTTGTATTTACTTTTTCTTTTGAAAAAAATTCTAAATGTAATTGGTAATTGTTAGTTGTTAGTTTCCGCGAAAGGAATCGAATCACTATTATTTTGTTCTCTGAAGTTTATATTTTGTTAAATTTTAAAAATGAGTACTTCAAGAAAAATGATTTAAAATTAAATATTTTTTTAATTTTTTTCAATATCATGAATAAGTAAAATTTATTTTTAAAATATATCCTCAAGTTGATTTTTCAAACATGTTTTTTCACTTTTTCTATACTAGAATTTACTTTAGAAAGCAATTGAGAACAACTCAAAACACCTTTTAACTTTGAAAAAAATTAAAATGAACTATTTATAAGCATGAGAGAAATTATTGCAAGATTTTATTATGAATCAAGTCTTTGAGGATCATGAGTTTTAATTGTGTCATTTAATTTACACACATCATTAGGAATTATCTTTCTTTTCGAGTATATAAACGTTTTTTGAGACCACTTTATGATTGAATTCTAAATATTCTCAAGTACGAGTCAAATCGATAATTTACTCTCTTTATTTTCTAAAATACTTCATAATATGACTTTTTATTTTTTAAAAGTATATCACAATCTACATACATATTGAGACATGGTTAAATATTATTTTCCATTTTCACTCTTATCTAATTTTCAAATCAACACCCATTCAAGAGGAAAGTCAATACCTTTTCTCTCTTTATCTTTTTTTTTTTTTCCTTATGCAATTAATTATCTTCTTTTCCAATGTAAGATCATCTTAATACTTCATTTTTTTCCTTATATCTGTCGTTTAAGTTTTTTCTGTTTTGTTTAAKTATGTGTCATTTTGAAGAAATATTTATTATACTTTTTTTCTATTTTGTCATTATCCCTAATTGTAAATCAATGAATGAATATCACAATTTTTAATAAAAAATCTTCATTAATATTAACAGCATAAATAAATTTTTGTATTTGCAATGTAAAAATTTTCTTGAGAATTGTGTTTGATGGTCAATAGAAGTCAAATAGTTAAATTTTGGAATTGAAATATTAAAACTCATTTGTTAAATCTTATAAAAGTGGAATGATCAAAAGAAGGGTAATTTAGTCTTTTACTTTTATAATTTAGCCTACTCAAGACATT
This sequence comes from Rhazya stricta, assembly GCA_001752375.1. NCBI lineage: Eukaryota > Viridiplantae > Streptophyta > Magnoliopsida > Gentianales > Apocynaceae > Rhazya > Rhazya stricta. The sequence goes on from MEJB01000017.1 coordinate 4,834,141, forward strand.
TATTAATATATAATATCCTTAAATGACAAACATAAAAGAATGAAGYAAATAGTAATAATAGTATTTTAGACAAATTTATTATCTCATTAACTTATGCGTCCCTATTGTGATACTATTAATATTTTAAAAAACCAAGGGAGTACTAAGAGATGGGCTAAATTTACCCGCTCATTAATAATTTATTTGTTTAGTCATTTAGCATCCATTAAACATATTAAATATCAATCAACCAACATTTTAATTCTTAAATTTCCATTTTAATCAACCTAAATTAAGAAAACCTTCGATTATCTCTGATATATCATCTTTATCGTCAGATCCAACTTGAGATGGATTCCCACGTTTTTGGAATGCTCCAAATTTTACTGGAGCATCCAAATCCGGGTAATATCCAGAAGTTTGGGAAGATGAGCCCAATATTACAACATTGGTTTGAGCTTTTATCCTTGAAAGAGCACTGGTATAAGCTTAAAATAAAGCACCAAAGACAAAATATTTTCAATGTAGTGGTGGCTAACATTGATTGAAATTGACGGCGAAGATCATCTGGGGAAGGATTTGATTATCTTTTTCTAATTGATTTAGGTGGGTCAAAGGACAATTTAGGAATTATAAAAGTTGATTGATTGATATTGAATAGATCCTAAGATACTAACGATTACATAAAAAAATCATTAACGAGATTGTGAATTTAAGATTAGAGGGATAAATTTAGCCGTTCCGGATACTACTACCTCTACTTTATAATAATATAGAGCATTTTAGATTAGTGCGTACAAATTAATATTATTGAATACAAGAATATATTTTATCTAAAGTTCTTAATATACATTCCATCTATCTTCTTTAATTTTTCTAAATTTAAGATTAATTAATTATCATTTTTCATCACTCTTTCCTTCTTATTTTTAAATAAACTCGTAATTTCATTTATTATTTCTTAAAAAATAGAAAAATGAGTCAAATAAATTAATTTTTAAAGCATATAAATGAAAATAAAATTAAAATATCGTTCATTGATTTTGTAAATGATTTATKTTGGGAAACGAAATCTCCTCTCCAAATTGATATATAATACGAAAACGATGTAATAATTATTAGAGTAAAAGTCGACATATGAAACCCAAAATGTTTTGTATTGGCCCTGACTCCAAGATTTTATGGTTGATTGACCGTGAATCAATTATTTACTTATTTTGTGAAAAGAAGCCGGGGTTTTGCCCCACGTTTCGGACTCAAAGCTGCTTCGAGCGTCGATCTGGACGAGGAGACATTATCAGATGAGGAGTTTAGTAGACAGCTATGGCTGCCGAAACAATGACCTCAACAGAGAAGTCAAGAACCTAATTTTAATTTAATTGTTCAAACACAAACATCCCTAAGGAAATCCAAAAGACAATACAAATAAGGGAGGGATTAAATTTATACCTTTATATAATAATTATTTTATATATTCATTAAGTTCCTAAACTTTTTAAGATCAATTCATTAATTTTAACATTCATAAATAATTATATTTTTAATATATTTAAACAAAAAAAATACTCTTTAAAATCTTTCATTCATCCCAAGAAGAGTGATTGTGCGAATTCTAAAAAATAATTAAAAATTAAAAGGTAACTTAAATAGTTTCATTTTGCATATTTTTTTTCAAGTATTATCCAAAAATGTAATTTTTATAATTAATATCCATAGAAAGTTAAGAAAAATAAACTCTTGATTAACCATATAATTAATATCCATATAACTACTATTTAACTTTTTATTTTGATCGAAGAAAATTCGGTTAACATTATGTGATAAGTATAAAAATAAGAGTTGTTATTTGAGGATTTAACATGGTTAGAGTGATTAAGAGATAAATATATGAATTATAAAAGTTAAACGATTGACTTTGCAGAAGTCAAGGGGTGGTACTGACCCTATAAAAAATTTACTATTATTTAAGGGCGTAAATTCAAGATTGGGAAAATGATTCTTAGAGCAACATTATCTAGATCCAGAGGTTTTTTTTTTTTTTTTTTGGCAATATTTTTATATCTAATTACAACTTTACTCATAGTCTCTTTTCATATACAAAATTCGAAGGAAGGGTATAATTTTTATCCCCTTGTTCATAATAATTATGAATCAAATTGATACACGTAACGAGCTATTTTTTCACAGGACCTCCCCTACAGTATCGTCATCGCAGTAGAGTTTAACTACCAAGTTCGGCATGAATTGGTGTGATTTCTCTATGCCTAGGACACCAGAATATCGATCTGTTCTTTAAGATGTAAATATTTAAATTTAATCTATTTCTATAGAAAAATTCATAATTTTAACGTAATAATATTACATTGAATATTTCAAATTTTCCAAAGGCGTCAAGAATTAATAAAACCATATTACATCATACGGCAGCAAAAGATTAATCAAATCCAGCTGTTTTTTAACATGTTGACCACATTTTATTGCTCAATTTCAGGGATGATATTATTATGACCAATTCCGCTCCCTATATCTTAAAACACTTGATGGTACCCTCTCTTAATATGCCTAATTATGCCAAAATGAACCATTATTTTGAAACCAAAAAAGTAACCTAAAGAGTTTATTTATTTATAAGAATAAATCAAAATAAATTTAAAAAATAAAATTTAGTAATGGGTCCCATTAAATTTCGTTCGCAAAAGAATGACAAAAATACATATCTTATAATCATTTGAGAATTGCTTCTCTCATTTCACTCACTCACGTTGAGTCATATTATTCCTGATTCAATTGAATCGTTTTATTATATAAAGGTGAATCTTGATACTAAAAAATAAAAAGATATGAATATCTAATATTTAGAGAATATTTATATTCATAATTAAGTAATCAGTACCCAATTTATTAAAAATAAGTAGCCATGTTACTAATTTATCTCTAATACCAGAAAACCTACACACTGCTGACGAAGCTGTAACAATTCTTCAGCAGGATATATCAACATGGAATGTCAATGGCTTCTTGATTAGATGATGACGTGTAGCTCATCGAGACACCAACACCGGACGTTTTTCCTCTTACAATTGTCAACCCCAAGAAGCCACTTCAGATATACACAGAACCTTAAGCTCATGGTCTCTCCTCCGATATCGCAATAGGTTACGCAGTTTGGKCGTTCATCGTTCGATCTAAACTTGGAATAACTATTTTATTTTCAAAAAACATCTTATCCKAAATTGTAACCYGGGTTAATCCTAACCAACCGCGGTTGAATGGTGCCTAGGCTTTACCTGGTGCAGGTTCTGTGAGAACTATAAATGGCCGAATGCAGTGGCTCATGTTCTCATCCTTCCGTTACTTGTCTTCATTGAGACTTTCAAAATCAGCACTCGGATGATTAAACCCTTCCGACCCTTTTCCTTAAACCTCATTATACTTTGACTTCAACGGTTTTCACCAACTTTAGTGGTCAGTATGGAGTATATTTGTGGTTAATTTCTTGAGTTCTCTTGTTTGTTTTGATTTATGATTAAGGTTTTGCATAAGGATATGATTTTGGCTCGTGCTCCATTCAAAACATAAGATGTTTATAACTTATAACGAGTTTGGAATAATTTTGCAGAAACAGCAATGGCGTCGAACGGAGAATTCAGCTTCGCAACCAGCAATGCTGCGAAAGGTCGAAACAATCTGCCAAAGATTCAGACGGCAAAGACGAAGGAAGATGAGATCTGCCATGACGACAGTGCTCCACCGGTGAAAGCACAGACTCTGGATGAGTTGCATTCTCTTCAGAAAAAGAGATCAGCCCCTACCACCCCCATCAAGAGCCCTCAGGGTGTGTTTTCTGCTAACATTTCCGAAGAGGAACGCCAGATACAACAACTCCAGTCAATTAGGTATCCTTTTTAACAGGGATTCTTTAACTCATAAACAGGTCCCTCTCCTCTTGATAGAATTCAATGAAGGACCGAGTTTTTGTTCGACAACAAAGTTTATACAAACTATAACTGTTCTTGAAACAAAAGAATTGGTTTTTATTATTGTTATTTTATTATGATCAGGATATGTAACTACGTAAAGGTGGTGCACTGAATTTTCTTTTCTGTCTTTTTGTGGGTTCTTGGGGCGGTAAATCAGTGCTTCATTGGCGTCGCTGACGAGAGAAACAGGGCCAAAGGTGGTGAAAGGAGATCCGGCGACGGCGAGGAGCGGGGAGACGCCAAGGGTGTCTCATGTGACCCAGCACCATTACACCCCCACTCCCACAATCAGCGACAGTGCTCTCAAGTTCACCCATATTCTCTACAATCTCTCACCAGCTGGTAATTTTTTTTCCAAATCTTCATTTCAATTGACTGAATATTATGTGTGTGTGTGTGTGTGTGTATTCTTGGTTATTCGATGCCCCGCCCGCAAGATCATTTTCTTGCTCTCATGTATATCTACGTCAACTTCATCAAATTAATTAATTTGTTAAAATCATTTAAATATAATAATAAAATGTTTTTTTGGTGGCAAAAAAATTATAGGCTTCTTGAAGATAATTATGAAAATCATAATGATCCAATATTTACAATATTGTAGAACTTTACGAGCAAGCCATACAATATGAGAAAGGATCATTCATAACGTCAAGCGGAGCACTGGCGACGCTTTCAGGAGCCAAAACGGGTCGCTCTCCAAGGGATAAACGCGTCGTGAGAGACGAGACCACCGAAGATGAGCTTTGGTGGGGAAAGTAAGTTGCCTTTTCCTTTTTCCCGTGATTTAAAATAATATCATATATATTTTTGTAATTCTTAATAATAATAATAATAATTGGACGATTTACCTTGGGTAGGGGATCTCCCAACATTGAAATGGACGAGCACACTTTCCTGGTCAATAGAGAAAGAGCTGTTGACTATCTGTGCTCCTTGGAAAAGGTATATTACCACTCACCCTTCTCTCGTGTCATATTGGCTAGGTTGTCCTTGTCTAATTTCTACCACCTTTGACAAAAGTGAAGCCTTCCGTCACTTCACTGGCGTTACAGTTTAGTGACTGAATAGTTTTGAAGTAGGAGGATGGATATCCAAATTACTGAATGTATCTATTTGGCTGCAAATACCTCTCAATTTATAAAAGTTCCATTTGATTGCATGTCCGGTTTTATAACTTAAAAGTCTCGAGTTTGATCTAAACTAGTTCTTACTTGGTTTATAATATAATAACGAAAAGTCTTGAATTCCACCTATACACCTCCGGATTTTCTTGGATTTCTAAAAATTGTTGGTAAAGGGGACTAATAACAATCTTGCAAATGGATGCACTACCATCACTATCTTTTTGTGTCATTTTCTTCTGTTTTTGCTGTGGGACTATATTTGCTTGTGGCTTTGATTTGTCTGCTTTTCATTAAGTGACCTTAAACCATGCTTAATGTTGATGGTGCTATCTGTTTCATCACTCCCCATCTCTGCTTTGGATATAAAGATAGCAATTACTGTTGGCCAGGGAATGGTGAGCTAGAAATGTCTTGATTTTAGACAGCTAAGGGTTGAGTAACTTCTGGGTCCCCAAGTGGAGCCAGAGAAACCAAAATATCTCTTAATAACAATGACTGCGCCCAGTTGCAAAGCTAGTACTAAATGATATACGTACTGACAATTGTATGGTCRTGGATGGTTTATAGGATGATAATCCTWTATGTACTGTATTGAGAGAGAATTTTTGCCCGCACCCTTTGATCAGAACCTTAGTTTCATATTGAATGCTTCCAGGAGCACTACTCAAATCACAATGAACAAGCTAACCAGGTAAGGTGCCTGGAGGAGTTCTCTTTCAAGAAAGCTTGAACTATGTCAGGACTGTTATGATCATAGAATTCAGAAACTTTGCAGCATTGGGTTAGATTTGTAGGTTTGATCTAGGTGTGGTTTCTGAGCATGATGTAAACGTGAATCAGACTGCTTAGAGATCCTCTCTCAAGCGAGCTGACATGTTTTGTGGCACCTATAAGAAGATTTATTTTCAGTAAAAGAACAGAAGAAAACGTGCCTGTTAGGTGTAATTGCCAATATGCATCTCAAATCATTGTCATGAAACTGCTAATAATGTTTATTTCATTTGAATTTCAGGTTTTCGTAAATGACCAGTTTCTCAATTGGGATCCTAATCATCGTATCAAAGTTAGGATTGTCTCTGCAAGAGCTTATCACTCACTGTTCATGCATAATATGTAAGTGAAAATGGAGATTGGAGAATACTTTTGGTCTGTTGCTGCTTGCTGGGTGCTAACTTTTGCATTATTCTATATTGGATCCCTGTGTTAGTGCATGAATATCTGTCATTAAAAATTTGTCTTCGGAAATTAGGAGGTCTTGTTTACAAGTGGTGAGGTAAATATAGGATATAAACAACACTTCAAGAAACAAGTATGAGTGAAAGAACTATTGAGCTTAGAGCATACAATAACTGGGTGGTGGCAGGTGTATCCGTCCCACTCCTGAAGAGCTGGAGAACTTTGGTACTCCGGACTTCACAATATACAATGCTGGGCGATTCCCATGTAATCGCTACACACACTATATGACTTCCTCTACTAGCATAGACCTGAACCTTGCTAGGAGGGAAATGGTCATCCTTGGCACTCAATACGCTGGGGAAATGAAGAAAGGTCTATTCAGCGTTATGCACTATCTCATGCCTAAGCGCGGTATCCTCTCCCTACATTCCGGTTGCAATATGGGAAAAGGAGGAGATGTAGCCCTCTTCTTTGGACTATCAGGTATATTATACGGGGATGCTGATCCTCCGGAGCTCCAATGTGCCCCCATATGTGCAGTTGTGATCTTTATGGGCTAACCTTTTTTTTTTTTTTTTTTTTCCTTTTTTTGGTTTGACATTCCTCATCCGCTTTGCCACTCACATATGTTATTTCTTTTTCCGTTCCTTCTTTGTGCGTTTTAGGTACTGGAAAGACAACATTATCTACTGACCATAATAGATACTTAATTGGTGATGATGAGCATTGCTGGAGTGAAAATGGTGTGTCCAACATTGAAGGCGGTTGCTATGCAAAGTGCATTGACCTGTCAGGGGAGAAGGAGCCTGATATATGGAATGCCATAAAATTTGGCACTGGTATTCTTGATTCTCCCTATATGACATCTTGGGGACCGTCCTCCAACTGTTGCTTTTGAACTAAGCTTTTCTCTTTCCCTAAATCTTTCTGCAGTCCTGGAAAACGTCGTTTTTGATGAGCATTCTCGAGAAGTGGATTACTCTGATAAATCCGTGACAGGTACAAATATGCAGATGGAAAATGGAATCACACAAAAAGACATGGAAACGAAGATGTTCATTAACATTCATGAATTCCTGAAACTAAATTTGATTTAATGGTTCTTTCTTCAACTGTTGTGAATGCAGAAAACACAAGGGCAGCTTATCCAATAGAATATATCCCGAATGCAAAGATACCTTGTGTTGGTCCTCATCCAAAGAATGTCATACTTCTGGCCTGTGATGCATTTGGTGTGCTCCCTCCAGTCAGCAAATTGAGTTTGGCTCAGACCATGTACCACTTCATCAGTGGTTACACAGCTCTGGTACGTGTCGTAGAAGAGACTGATTGTTCGTTTCATGAAAGTTAGCTATGATTAGATGAAGCTTTATAAGGCTTTGTCAGTCCTTAGCAAGTAACGGTTGTTCTATGTTTAAACAGGTAGCAGGGACTGAGGATGGCATAAAAGAGCCTACAGCGACATTCTCAGCATGTTTCGGTGCAGCATTTATAATGCTTCACCCAACTAAGTATGCAGCCATGTTGGCTGAGAAAATGCAGAAGCATGGAGCAACTGGATGGCTTGTAAATACTGGCTGGTCAGGTGGAAGGTAAAAATACGAAGTCCTAACATTTATTCCAATTCCCACCTGTAAATATAACTGGATAAGAAATAACACTTGAACGACCCTCTTGAATACAGCTACGGAACAGGCAAACGAATCAAATTAGCTTATACAAGGAAAATCATTGATGCCATTCACTCTGGGGAGCTTTTGCAAGCAAATTACACCACGACTGAGGTGTTTGGTTTGCAGATCCCAACTGAAATTGAAGGAGTTCCTTCAGAAATACTTGATCCTGTGAACACAGTAAGTTGGCATGCTCTGCTTGTGCGTTGTTCTTTAAATAATCTTGCTCSAAGTACTGTTCTATTGACTTATGCTGTCTGTGGTGAATTCTAGTGGTCTGATAAGAAGGCTTACAACGATACACTCCTGAAGTTGGGAGGCCTGTTCAAGAAGAATTTTGAGGTATTCCAGAATTACAAGATTGGAACTGAAAGCAAGCTGACTGAGGAGATCCTTGCAGCTGGTCCAAATTTCTAAGCGGGGAAAAAATCACAGAATTGTTGAACAATGTATTAAAGAAAATAAGAGTATAGTTTCAGTGTATCGCTTGTTTCTGTCACTTTGTTTAGATTCATTAGGAAGATTGTTGTCCTACACCAAACCATTCCGTTTCTTGCACTCCCAGGCAGGACGGCAGTTGTGAGTTGGTAACTTCAGTCGACTGGTTTGATAATGTGATTTCTCCTTGTAATGATGATGATGAAAAATCAAGTTGAGCATGAGTTGAGTGTTTCTTATGCTTCGATAAACTACATTTCTTGAAATTTATACAGATGATATTGTGATTTGTAAACTGATTTTACACTTGTGAAGAATATGAACCATTTCTAATATTATTTATGAGGAAGAGCTTCATTTTTCAGGACCCAGAATTATCCTTCTGAGTGCAAAATGCATAGAAGATTGAAGGAGAATCATACCTTTTGGTGCCAAGAAGAGCATAGTTTCCTGGTGTTGAACCCATGTTAGAACATTGATCAAATTCAGTCTAGAGGCTTAAAGGGTTGTTCTTGTTTTGAAAATCCATCCTAGAAAACCCAGATAGTTTTCTGCAACGTCTGGTTTGGTACTGACAAAAACTTAATTCGATCTGAATGCCAATGATCGCAGGTTACCATCTTTTCCAGATGCTGTCTAACTTMCTACTGTTCTTCAAAAACACAATCGATTAACAGAGGAAAGGCCGTGAGGACTAATCTGAATTTGCTTAATGCTGTATCTAGAGCCTGACTTTTCACATCCAAGAGAAGGCTCGACTAAATTTGTTTCCAATATMAGGCTATAAATACAAATCGAAGACATCATCACACTTTTAACTTAACCACTGCTTACTAATTAAAAGATTTTTTTAACCACATTCTACTCCATTACATGAATATGATTACACTCAATATATTGTCTACGATCGCGGGAAATTAATTTTGAATTGTACTATATATCAAATATTTCCATGATTGATAAATGAACACTCACTTTTACAATGTCTGTGAACAAATAAAAGCTCCTATTTAATTCATCAAATAAAATATTAATAATATTTCCTTCTTACTTTAAAGGTATATCATGGTATAATTTTCCCCTCTTCTCTTTAGACTGTATATAACATTCCATGTATTAAGATATCATTATATATTATTTTTCATCTTCAATTTTATTTAATTTTTAAACTAATATACCATCCGACATACAAAAGCAACATATTTTCCTCTCATCATATCTTCTTTTCCCCCATGCAATTATTTTTTTAATATAAACAGAAATATATCACTTTAATAATAATTTTAAATTAATTTACTTGTTTATTAGTATGTGTCTTGACTTATTGTAACATAACGGAGCAAGTAATACTTTATTTGATTTCAAACAAGTGTCATAGTAATTGGTAGGGTGTAGAAAGAAATATTTTTTATTAGTGTGTAATCAGGATCTTTTTTTTTTAAATTAAAAAAAGACCTGGAAACGTACTTGTTAAGAAATTTTAAATTTATTAATGTGTGTATTTAATGCATTAGAAATGATCATCTAAACTTAATTAAGGCTAATCAATTAAGAGAAAAGTAAGAAAAAAATATATTTAATACGTTATTAATTTCCTCAAATAATAAGCAATTTAAAAAAAATTGTTCAAAAATGATAGTTATTTTAAAATTATGAGAATAAAAAAATGAGCAGTGCTATTTGGCCCAATATTGAGCCCAATTATCTGATTCAATATATAATTACAATAACAACCCAATATGAATAAATGCATTATATAAAACTATGTAATTTTATGTAATGTATTTATTAAATATAGCTTGACGTTGAGATAAATAACATTATTGATTAAAAAAATTACTTTCTCGTGAATAGTAAATAAATGACTATTATTTATTTCACTAAACGTTAGACTTGAGACTAATGGTTCTTCGGGGGCAGCAGAGGGAATGAAATGAAAAGGGTAAGATAAATCTTCCAGGAAAAGGGTATGGAAAGTCTCTTGAAAGTACCTTTCGTCTCTGTCTCTGTACTGACAAAAATAGAAGCTTGTTTCGACTCTTAGTAGGTTGTATCCGGGAGCATAATCCACACCGATGCCTTAAAAAATTCGAAGTATCATTTCTACATCCTTTCCAGCTTCTGAATAATCTCCGATTGGATTAGCTTCTCTTTTGTCTAGTTTGTTAGCTATTTAGTCATCCATCAATTGCAGAAGAATGGATTCGCTAGTTTTAGCTCCTCTTCTACAGGTTGTATTTGAAAAATTGGCATCTCTTATTCTGGGAGAACTGCAAATCGGCAAAGACTTCATGAAGGATATCAAGAAATTGCATCATCGATTGCCAATGGTTCAGGCCGTAATTGAAGATGCAGAAGAGCAACAGCACAGAGATCCAAAGGTGAAGATTTGGTTAGAAAGGCTCAAAGATGTGGCTTATGATGCTGATGACCTTCTGGATGTACTCAGGACTCAGAGTCTTCAAAGACGGTTGAAGAGGAAGGTATGGACCTTGACTCCCAAAACTTTCACCAACTCCTTGACAATGTTCAATGCATTAAAAGATGTTCTGCAGAGATTTGATGAAATAACTAAAGAGAGAAATGATTATCAGCTTAGAGATGACCTTTTGCATATGCAGCATGATATCGTAGACAGGCGGGAAACAGGACCCTACGTAAATGAATCAGAGGTTTATGGAAGAGAAAAGGACTTGGAAACAATTACAGAAATGTTGTTGTCGTTGACATCTAACAGTAGCGGACCAGAAGTTGTTACAATTGTAGGAATGGGTGGCATCGGAAAGACTACTCTAGCACAATTAGCTTATAATGATCAAAGGGTCAGGAAGCATTTTGATCTAAGAATGTGGGTATCTGTCAACAATACTCATAGCTTCAGTATTAGAAAGATCATTCATAACATATTAGATTATACAAGAGTAAAATGTGAATCCTCACACCTAGGTGTTCTGCAGTCTCGGTTGCACAAATCATTGCATGGAAAGCGCTACCTACTTGTTCTGGATGATGTATGGAACAAAAACTTGCATGAGTGGGAGAATCTAGAACTTCCTCTGAGAGGAGGTGCAGATGGAAGTAAAATCATATTAACCACAAGAAATCATTTAGTTGCAGACCTAATTGGTACAAGCACAAACCTGTCTTATTCTTTGGAAGCTCTAAATGATGATGACTGTTGGACTTTGTTCAAGAAACAAGCTTTTGCTGAGGGAGAAGAGGTGGCATATCCAAATCTAATCCCTATTGGTAAAGAGATAGTCAAAAAGTGTAGAGGTGTGCCCCTAGCTGCCAAGATTCTTGGAACATTGATGCGCTTCAAGAGAGAGGAAAATCAATGGGCATATGTGCAGGAATGTGAACTTTCAAAGTTGCATAATGAATCAATTTTCTCCATCTTGATACTGAGTTATAATCATTTGCCACCGCACTTGAAAAGATGTTTTGCATACTGTGCTATGTTTCCAAAGAATTATGAGATAAACCAGGACAAGTTGATCTGGCAATGGATTGCGCAGGACTTGATACAATCACCAGTGGATGAGATATCCAGTAACAAAATGGAGGACATCGCCAAAGAGTATTTCAGAGATCTAATGTCACTGTGCTTCTTTCAGGAAATAAGAACATCTGATGATGGCGAGACAGTGGAGTTCAAAATACATGACCTTATGCATGACCTTGCAAGGTATGTTGCTAGAAATGAGATCTTGATACTAAAACATAACAGGCCAGTAGGATCTTGGAGTACTCATGCAGAAACTCGTCATGTTTCTGTTGAGGGTAATCTTGACAGGCTCTTGCCTAATGGTGACTTATGTGGAGCAAAGAAAACTCGTACTTTGAATTTGTTGGCAAATGGAGACAACTCACTGAAAGCCCTTTCCAATCTAATTCCCCGCCTTAAGCACTTGAGAGTCCTTAATCTGAGCAGATGCAACATCAAAAGGTTGCAGAAATCAATTGGGGATTTGATCCTATTGAGGTACCTTGACCTCTCCAACACTGCTATTCAAAAATTACCAGAAACAGTCTGTGGCCTCTGTAATTTGCAGACATTGGACCTGCAGGATTGCAAGGATCTCATGGACTTGCCAAGCGGAATGTCAAAATTGGTAAACTTGCGCCACATGAATATAAAGTCCTGTTCGAGACTTCAGCACATGCCTGCAAATATCAGGAAATTGAGAAACCTTCAGACACTTCCTATATTCATTGTTGGGCATACCTTCGAAGAAAGCCTCTTTCAACTTGTACCTCTTGAACTCCGAGGTGACCTGAAAATCACACACTTGGAGAACGTACGATGTGTACCAGATAACTGTTTAGAGTTTAAGCAACTTCTGTCACTGCAATTATGGTGGCACGATGATGAGGGAAGCTCATCAAGGCAGACAGTAGAAGGATCTTTTATCTGCAACACTGAGAATGTGCTGAACGGTCTTCGTCCGAATCGTAATTTGAAGAAGTTATACTTAAAAGGATATTCTGGAGTAGCATTCCCCAGATGGATGTGCCATATTATGCTTCCTCATTTGACAAATTTAGTGCTGATTAACTGTAGAAGATGCCAAAATCTTCCCACTCTAGGGCAGCTTCCCTCTCTGAGGGCCCTTACCATGCAAGGAATGCATTCTGTGAAAGCAATTGGAATTGAATTCTATGGTTCAGAGGCCCTGAGAAGACCATTTCCATCCTTGAATGAATTAACATTGCATGATTTTCCTGAATTAGAAACTTGGGAGAAGAGAGATTTCGTTGAAGCAGCATTCCCTTCCTTGGAGAAACTGACCATAATCAATTGCCCAAGACTGACAACGTTGCCGTGGTTTCCATCTCTGCTGCAACTGGAGTTGCAAGTTTGTAATGCAACAATACTAACTGCCTCCAAAGAGCTAAACTCATTGACGACCATTACTGTAGAAAAGTTCCCCGAGCTAGTTCATTTCCCAGAGGCATTGCTGACTGACAAATCATCATTAACTTCTTTAGCTATTAGCAGTTGCTACAACCTTATCTCACTGCCTGCCAATCTACGAAGCCTAACATCTCTAAAGTCACTSAGTATCCATGACTGCAAGAAGTTGGAGATCTTGCCATGCGAACTGGGAAGCCTCATCTTTCTGGAAAATTTGGAAATCATTGATTGCCCTAATATTACTTCTTTGTCAGAGGAAAGCACTGAAGGACTAAGGTCTCTTCGAACTTTCTCCATCTCAAAATGCAGGAGATTAACTTGTTTACCAAGTAATTTGCATCTGTCGGCTCTCAGAAATTTATACATCTTGAATTGTCCAGAGCTGGTGTCCCTTCCGAGGGGACTGCAGCATGTTACCACATTGCAAAGCCTGGTGATCCGCAGTTGTCCAAAACTCACAGAATTGCCTGAATGGATTGGATGCTTGATCTCACTTCAATCATTTACTCTCTCCGATTGTCGAAATATAAAGTCGTTACCAGAAAATCTGAGGCATCTTGGTGCCCTCCAACTCCTATCTGTTAAGGATTGCCCTGATCTTGTGCGGAGATGCCAGGAGGGTGGTGAAGACTGGCACAAAATCTGTCACATCCCACATGTCCATGCTTGACTCGTAGCACAGTGACCTGACAATCAGAACTGAATTTTGAAGTTAGTAGCTGCTGCTTTTGCCACAAACATCTCCAGTCCTCATTTTGTATTATTCACATTATTGAACACATTGCATAAGAAATATTTCTATATACATGTGACTGATCTTCTCCACTGGGGCATATGGAGTGAAGCGTCTTGCATCAGGGATTCAGAGCTTTCAGAAAAGAACTGGCTAGGTCATTTTGTGCATATAAGGGGTCAACAATGTCTCTAGCTATACCTGGAGAAAACTTGTAAGTTGAAGAAGTAATCAGAAACTGAATATCAATTCATGCAGGTAAAGCATCTCTTTCTTCAACTCGGTCTAAGATGGGTGTTCAATGTTCAATTGGGAGAATGCTAATCAACCATGTGCCTTGTCATAGTTAATATTACCGGTAACATTGCCGGACATTTTCCATTACTATTTAGCATACTCGCCAAGAACTTCAGAGGGTTTTTCCTCAAAAGCTGCGAAAGTGAAGCTCTTTTTCCTTCTATGAGGAGAGTTCACCCAAAACCGGAAGAAGTAGGACATTTTAGGATGTGTTTGGAGTTACTTTATGAAATCGTCACATCAACTTTTGAAGTCAAAAATATCTTTGAYAGTGTTTGATAAAAGTCATTTATTTTTTTTTTTTTTCCGAGAGGGGTTTTAACTTCTCTCGGCCATAATTATCATTTGAAATTTTTTAAAAATAACTTTAAATGTTAAATGATAAATTTAACCTCATATATTATTCCTAATTTCTGAAAGATAATAATATATTAATTTATAATAACATTTGACTACTTAAATTAAATGAAAGAAATATTTTAATTAAATTTCTAGAACAGATTCAACGAATTTTTGTAATTTATTAACTATTATAATAATATTTAGTTAATAAAATTAACAAAATTTAATAGCTTATCAATTTATAATAATATTCAACTAATTAAATTAAATAAAAAGTAATTCATAAATTCTTTTTTTTTTGGGTAAATAAGAATTGTCATTTTGCAAGTTTATCTAACTTTAATTAATAATTTTATCAAACGCTTTACAAACTATTTATAAAGATAAAATTCCTTTTATTGGACACTAATCAACAACCWCCTTTTAGAGTTACGGTTAAAAGCTTGGCAAACGTAKTCCGTCTTAGGTGTAAAGATTCCAAGGCTGTAATTAACTTTTATCACTTTATGACAAAAAATAGTAATTTATAAAAACTAAAAATCATTGAAACATATATGGTGTTTTAATTGACAAAGAAGAAAATCTATAACAATCCGAAACCAAACCACTAATAAGGAAGCTGTCAGGGTCATATGAAAGCGTAAACATAACCCGATACCGGCTATCAGATTGTTCCTATATGATTCTACTTGAGAACAACCCCAATTACACAATTTTAGTATGAAGATCTGTAACAATCATCTAAACACCCCTCAATCGAAAGATACACGATCCAAAGGCGCTACATAAGATACATGATTCTCTAGTGCTACATGTCACACCCACCGCTTATCGCTTTGAATGAGATCCTTTTTTCTTTATATAGAGATTTTGATCGTGACATAAATAAAATTATCCTGCAATTTCCATTTTCCTGTCAGTGAAAAGTTTCACACTGATGAGAACTTTCTTTTGTAGTGCCCTCTTTGTGGCTTAAAGACCACGACAAATACCATTTGGTTAGCAAATTTAATGATCACCGAGACAGTATAATAAATGTATACTCCCAATATCATCGAGGCCTTCTAACAAAATTCTACAAAGGCCCATCAAAACATACATCCATGTTAAATAAGGTGCCTTTATGAACCACTTTTTCAGGTTTCAACCATTGGTTCGGGGTCTGACGACTCTGTTTGAGATTTGTTCGACTGGCGAACAGTGTTAAAAAGAATGTCCTTGATGACCTGAGAATGGCGTAATATGTTATTAGAGCCAAGAACGGATATGTTTGGCGAGAGACACTCAAAAATGCTAGCAGAATAACATCTTAGAGAGGCGATAAATACCTGGGACATTAAACCATGAACTTGTTCAGCTGTTATTTTTGCACTATCACGAGTAATCTTTGTGAGTTGAGATTCTTCCTGCAACTCAAAAAATTTCAACATCTTAGAATTAAGTGCAAATGTTGAATACAAAATCAATGACACAGACAAACACAAAGAGACCCTTTACGCATTAATAAGGAAGATAGCAGTAAATAGCAGAATAACATACATAATCACAAAGAGACCCTTTAGGCATTAATAAGGAAGATAGCAGTAAATAGCAGAACTAACTACATAATCATGGCTTCGCAGATGATACAGATCCAGGTATTATTGATCCATTAGAAATGAATTTTAACTAGCATGAATACCTAGAATTTGTTTGGCGAAGAGCAACTTGCACCACAAAGGTGTAAGATATCAGTAACATGTAGACATTGATTTCAATAACAAACAGCGCATGAAATTAAGGAGAACTAACGAGCAGACAAACAAGACAGAGCACCTCGGACAGTGATAAATGAAGAGTGGGAAAGGAAGAGCGTGTTTTTTTTTTTTTTTTTTTTGTTGGGGGGCGAAAGGGGGTGGGGTGGGGGAACTGATTCCAAATACAAATACAAAAGCTGACTGACATAAAGTCAAGTTAGCCACATAGGCTGAGAACCAACGGGCATGAATACCAGAGATGGATGCGAAAATGATTCCATGTTAATGTTTATTGAACTGAATATCCTAGTTCTCCAAACCACGCTTTTTCATTATATCTAGTCAGCAACTGCCTTCCTACATTTTCATTGATTTAGCAAAAGAAACTCCACATACGTCAAAGGCCTAATGGATAAATCACAGTACCCACATCCAGTTTAACCAACCCAAGCTTTTAGATTGGACAGGAAAAGCTCTAGAAGGCTTGTTTAGCATAACCCAATATGCTAGTTCACAATAACAATTGCTCAACCAGTATTTTGCTGAATGCATACCAAAAGCCACAATATTCTCAACGAAGTGAGAAACTTCTAAATGACAAAAACATATACTTGCAAGAATGACTACCAAAAGTATCATCGCCAAGTAAAGTTCCTGACCTCTTTCTTCCTTTGGGGCGGTGCCAGCAAAGATCCAAAGCGGGAATGAGCCAACTGATTTTCAGCTTGTTCAAGTTTTTCAGCTGCATGGTGTGTAAAGCATTATTGGATATGCTCAAAAGACTATCCATGAACTTAATTTCTAATAGGACAATGCTCGTAAAAAATCATAAGCATAAATGGTCTTGCAATCATCAACAAACTATAGTAAAATATGACCTACCTAAATCTGATATTTGTCCAGCAACATAATCTCCATTCCCAAGCAAAGGAGAAGAAGAAAGGGTGTTTACCCAATACTTGTTCCATAGGAGATCCAAGAGATGGGAATCAAGGGATGACTTAAAATACGTGATGTCTAATGCATAATACTGCAGAGGGAAAGGTTTAAGGACAGATTAAAATGAAAAGAAAAATCAAGGAAATATTTAAGAAAGATACAGATGTTGCTGATGCTGATACCTGTTTGCAATGCACACCGAAGTCTTCAATTTTGTTCAAAGGGATTGTCTGGTACTCAGAGACAGGCTCATCTGGAGGTTTATATCCTTCTGGATATGTCCTGAAAGCGCCAATTTCAACTTTGCCAGCAGAAACAGTCCTTGTTGGATCAATGACAACTGCCAAGAAAGGCTCTTGATATTGCTGGTTAAGCATTTGTGTCGAAACATCAATTCCCGAAAGCCAGCATCCGTAACCAGGATGGGAATGGTACCATCCAACAACATTCTCCAAGCGACCAGCCTAAACCATAAAGAACAATTTCCTTCTCAAACTTAAGATAATTTCCCATAAATCGCACACACCGCAGGATTCTCCAGAAAATATTCTGACTAACTGGTAATCAAGGACATAGACATCAGGCAAGACGTTCAAAATCCAAATAAACAAGAGGTTCTGGTAAATTAAGGCCAGAAACATCCTCCCCTAGAAAGAATTCTTTTTCTAATAAAATATTCTTAGAATTTCTCTTTTTCCCCCCAAATTATAAAAAATTCCAGAACGAAAGAAACTTCTTTGATACGATCACAAATTTAAATTTCTTKACAAGTACCTCTCCGGCTTTTCTTAACTGTAGAAAAAAAGATCCTGGTTACACAGTAGAACCAATCCAAATGGATGCTTATTCTCCTGGGTCATCCAAGGGTCCTCCMACTCTTTGGCCTCTATGATTTATCTCCAAAGTTTAGTTTATACACTGTTAATCTTTTGTCTGGATGCTACAAAGTATGCAAAACTTTATATGTTAGTTTACAGTTCAGATTCTCAATTTTTCATTCTCTTTCTTTTCCATTTATTACATAAAGCTTATGGATTCTCTTCAAATCCTGCCTCTTCTAATGGATCCCTGATATATGTAATTTTTTCCTCATAGAATACAAAGAATATGTTCAACTTAGAAGCAAGCTAGTTAACATTATGATATTTTTGGTCGGTTTGATTATAAGCCCACATCTATCTCATCCTTAATTTTTAACTGTAATTAATGCTTCGACACTTTGAAAGTCATGAGGACTCGCTGTTGAAAAAAGTTTCGAACTCTCAAACAATGACTAAACATGTTGAAGGGGATCTCATCAAACTTAAAGTTTGCTGATTACTTCTCCAGGGATTTTAAATATCCTACACTAATTTTCTTTCATATKCTGTTAATTACAATTCTTTTTACGTAATGCTAACCATAATAGTAGTCCTACCGGCCAAATTCCAAATATAAAAAAAGAGGACAAACTGCGTAAGCTCATTCTAGCAAAAATAGAAGAAAAGCATGTATTTCACATGATTAAYAGTTTTACCTGTTTGTTTGTTTGGGAGTAATCGACCATGTACTCGTATGCATCTGCCTGGGCATTGACACGCGTCTCAGTACCCTCTACGGGGAGGGCAAAAGCATCCATAACAATAATAGCGTCACCGTCCGTCTTGCCCTGCATGAGACCCATGACTTCAATAGTACCACCAGAACGGGCATGGACAACCATCTTGAGGAGAGCGAGGGCAGAGATTTTCACGCGCTTGAAGTAGTGAGGATCCTGTGTCCATGGCTTCTCCTGCTGGAACTTGGCCTGAGCTGCCTCGTCGTAGTAAAAAATTTGGTCGGATGATGCATCACCCGAGGACGACGACGGCAGCGATAACGACAACCCTAGGGTTTCCATTGAGAATAATGGCCACTTCAGATAAATAGGAAAACAACTAAGAACTATCGCTTTTCACCTTTACTGTCGATTCTCCGACTCAACCAATTTTTTTTATTTCCGGATCAGTGAAGAACTGCTCGGAAGTCTGAAGCACTAGGGCTCTTCTATTGAAGTAGAAGTCGCGTGTCAGAACGCACCCCGCCAGCGACGATCAAATAAACTTGGGCCTTGCCGATATATCCCTGGAAGCATTGGCTAAGGCAGTTTATTAAGGAAACGGTGGCCAATGGGCCAGTCCTAGCTACAGTGCGCTCCGGCCCGGTCCTTGCAACCGTTTTTCCTTTTCTTTTCCCCTTAAGTCAACTGATTGTTATTATTCCTTTTTTTTTAAAAAACAAATTAGTTTTATATTCTATTTCATGCTGGTAGCCACATACCAAATTCAAGGAGACTAATGTTAACAGTTTACGATTTTGAGAAATAACACTTTGAATCTTATATGAAAATAGACAGAGTACTTATATATTTACAATAGATAAAATGACTTAAATATACCTTTCCAATAATTAGTATGAGTTTACCATCACTTTTAAGTTTTCCATCAATCGACAAAGAGTATAAGTCTATGAAGTAGAAGCGTTGATGCTACAAATGGGAGAGTTAAAGAAAGATGAGATATAGAGAGAAGCAATCCACAAAGACTATACGCCTACAAAGTAGACTTTGGTGCGACAAACAATAGGGGCAAAGAGAAAGAGARTTGAGATAGAGGTCCGCTTTGGCTCCTAACTCGAGGTCCATTCAATCATATAAATTGGTTTTGGGATTATTAATTAAACAAAAATATAATAAATATACGGATGCAGAACAAATCCATGCAATACGCTCCAACAATCTTCCCATCCCAAGAAAGCACCAATGCCAGAGACTGTCTATTTATTGAATAGAACATATATGTGTTACTGTGTATACTCTCAGATCCAAACTGCAGCAAAATATATATTAAAAAAAATAAAATTCCACGAAAGAACATTTCCTTTTAAAGGCAATAATGAAAAGTTCAACTCCATCTATTATTATCCGAACAAGAGAAACAAAGAAAGATAGTTCAACTCCTTCTGTCAGGCCCTTTCAATTGTTTTGTACCCAAWGCAACTGATAACAATTCTTCCATTAACAAACCTGATAGTTTCCAATACTCAAGAACTAAACTCAAACTTAATCACCAACACAATAGCAGGCAGTATACATGCAGAATATAATATCTGGATTGGATATCTGAAAAAAATAACAGTCAAGATTTTGTTCTGGCAGAGAATAGACTATCCATCCAATCATAACCTTCCAGGAGCCTAGAGAAGAATAATGCTTATGGTAACAAATAGAACTACTAGCTAACAAGCTGGTCAAGAGTAAGGCGTCATATGCCACAAGCAAAAACTAACAAAATGCTCACTACATGAAATTGAAATCATGCTCTAGGTTTGTCCACTATGATCAGCATGAGCAATAATAAATTAGACCTTCATTACTCAATATCCTCTTCATCCTTTCACTGTTCTTGGAGGAGGAGAGGGGAACAGTGGAGAGRACTCAATTCTTGTACTACATATTTCCAGAGACAAACTTAATCATTTGCTGGGAAATACCTAATCACTGCAAATATAAAAATAATCCACAGAATCTTAAAATAAAACAGGAATTTGAGGCCAGATTGCCAGATTTGACCACCATAATTCTGAAATAGGAAAATTTCCGAAAAAAATGGCTATTGATTCATATAAATTAATTGTACAGCTCTGATGACTACTCATCAATATTCTTACCATACCATGGCATTTATTTTATTTGGCCAAGGTAGGAACTTCAAAACTTGAGCAACAAGTTTAACAAACTCTAAATCACAGCGCAGTTTCTAGATCTCACTAGAGGAGGCTGCATCATCTTTGTGCTTAATCATACCAGAATCCACAAGAATCGGAATCTCAGCTGCCAGCCATGGTGCAAGACCCAAACATAGAGCATGTGCAATCCCAAACCTAGGACTGCCAGAACATACACTGGTGTTAGAAGTAAAACTCAGTTATATTCAAGCAATTATAAAGGAAACTACCAGGATAAGGGGCCAATAGAAAATTTTAATTAGAAAATCACTATAAGCCATATCAAAATACAGCACAGAGTAAACCAAAATCAAAGAATCTCCACATGATAAAACATGAACACTCACTGATCTAATAATCAACTCAACTTCATACAAAGATAAAATATCAGAGAAAATCATACTATTGTAGCCTCACTGTTTGTAAAGCTAGCYAATTGTGATYTAAATTCAATAATTCCACCTCTCTGTTTTAGTTTAAGTGCCTGCAGCCCAGAGTATAACCATATTACCACAATACCACATAGTAATTCAAAATAAACATGACTAGTTCCAACAAGATGCCAATTTACTGGCAGCTAAATCCACATTTCTCAAATTTAAGCCAACAACTAAAATGACTAGTAAGATACATCAAATACCGTACTTGTTAGGGATTAACAAATTTGAGATGTAAACGTAGAAAAATCAAGTTAGCGCAAAACCTACGAAATGCAGAACCTACGAATATAACAGATAACTCACCAATTTTTAGCCCACAGAGGCTTGAAATGCACCGTCAGGCATATCTTCCCACCTCMATACATCTGCCCGATCCATAAGCAAATAAGAAACTCGATTAAAACCTTTTTCCAGAAATTATGATACTTAAGAGAAATAACAGGGAAAAAGGAATGACGCACCTTGTGTGTTTTGCCATCGAGCTGAGGCAATTCGATTTCCGGGGCAGTTGCAGGGTAAGTGACAGGGATGTCGAACTGGAGGTCGAATTCGTACTTTAGAAGGTTGTGAACGTACCAACACTTGCCAATCCACCGGGTACCTTCGGGATTAGCAGCTGCGATCCGGAACCAGTCGTTGTCGTTGGACTTGTTCATGGATGTATAAGCTATCAACGCTTTATACTCCTCCTTCAGCCGCTGTGTCCATGCCGCCCCCTCGCGTGGGCCTGCTTTTGTGGTTAACAGTGGTATCTGCGTTAGGGTTGATTTCGTTGTTGGATCCCAACCTTCCATTACGACCAAATTCTCCCCAAAGTCTCCAAGTTTCCAACCCCCTTCGCTGATACAGTCGGARGCCATTCGGACAATGAACGCTAGATATAAATGATTATTTTCATTTCATCCCTGGAAATATAAAACATATCAAATAAGTCCTCGGATTAAAAAATCTCATAACGATCCCATTAATTAYCAAAAATTATTCAAACAAGCACCTCCGCCCAAATATAGTAGTCTGGAATCATAGAGCGCGCATTAACAATCAGAGTCTGGAATCGTAGAGGGCACATTAGTAAATAAACATGGAAATTCTCTAAATCTTAAATTCATCTTAGGTATTTGTAGACTTAGAGCTCTGGGGCTTTAAAGGGCCGACGCCAAAAAGCCGTACAATGCAGGTGCCCTCTGCCCTTACAAACCGACGTTTTGGACGGGGGGACCCACTAACTGACTATGAGGGGGGGCAGTGAACGAGAACCGACCGAAAACCCGAACCGATGCAATTCGCTCACTTCGGGAAGGAAAGGGGAGGCCTCAAATCCGTAATGCACTRGAGGCATTGATGCGCAGACAGAAACACTAATGCAAAAAGGGGGACTTTCCCAGTAAGAGCTGCTAGTGGAATAGCTTATTTTGCACGTAGATCAGAAAATAAGCTCTTTTACCAGCTTGCATCGTGCCTCCAGCTCACTTGCGGCCGGTCCCTCCCACTGGGGCCCGCTACGCCGAAAGCGAGAGAAACCCCATCCCTCTGACACTATAGATAACCTCCCTTCGCGCCCTATCGTACTAACCACACATTTTTGTTAGTGAAGGCAATAATGATTGTTGTACTTTACCAATTAATACTATTATTTCAATAATTCCATTTTTGTCTTGCCTTTTTATTGTTCAAATGTCACAGAGTGGAAAATGAAGAGAAGAAAGGAAGGGGATGGAAAGGCTCGAGTAATGGTACACTAAAAAGGCACGAGGATAAAGAGCAAATAAAAAGTTTTAGAGGAATTATGTCAAGGGTTCGGTAGCTCCCGAAAAGGAGAAAGATATTTTATGAGAAAAAGAACAAAAAAGGAAATGGCCAAACGCTGTGGCGAGTCAAAAGAGGAAAGGAAGAAAGTATATAAAGACGAGATAGTTGTCATTGAAAAGGGATYGAAGGTCAATGTGGTTTTGTGACGATGAAGAATGATGAGAAGAGGAAAGGAGTAGTGGCGCAAAGATAAGGAAGATAAAAGGGCAATACGAAGAGATGGGAAGAAAGGGAAGTGTGATTAGGATAATTTGCATTTGATKAAAAGGAAGATAAAAGGAGTAGTGGGAAGAAAAAAAAGAAGATCGACCATGGAATCATCCTTTAAAAAGGACAAATAAGACATTGGGTAGTGCTATTATCGCTTCGGACTTTTTGTAAGAAGTACCTAGTTCGACTATGTCTRCTCAGACTTCAGCACTTCATGTAAGTACATCACTCTCAACATGAATGCATTTATTTTTAGACTTCGTCTAACTCTTTAATTTTTTGCAGTTAGGGGCACTTGAAGGTCCTTTGCATGTAAATGAAATTCCCCTTCTTATGGACAAAACTGAGAGTGCTCTGCCTCAAGTTGACTTGTACGAGAATGATGATGATACTGCTCAATCTCCCATGATTGCTCAGCCATTGACTAGCATTCCTTTGGAGATAGATGGACCACRTCTTCCTTCGCGCAACGAGAGAGCAAGGCCTTTTCAAAGGTAATCTCTTGTTGCCCCATTTCAGAGTTCCATGGAATTGACATCATAAAAAATATTCAACGTCAATATCTTCAACTTTTGTGGTGCCAAGTTGCTAAGAAGCTTATTCGAAGGCCAATTGAATCCATTTCCGCTATTGAAGAAAAAGTGGGGATAGTACTGGGAGAGATGAAGAAGAATCCCGTTGAACTTCCTACTTTTAAGGAATATTTAGCTGACCTCTTTGAAAAGACTCGAAAATATGACTCTTTGAGATCCTCTGCATGTGACTTGATGGCTAAGGATTTGCATTCCGAGTCTCTTTCTAGAGCCAAGGTGCAACTCACGGAGTCCGATAAGAGTCGCCAAATAACTTCTATGAAGATTGACAAACTACAAGGAGAACTTGACGCTCTTGAGAAGAAGAACAAGGAGCTCCAAGCTGCACTTGAGGAGAGTTGCGAAGAGTTAAGGAATGTAGAGGTTGCTTTTTTGGCCAAGAGAAATGAAGTCATCGTCATTGAAAATACTCCCTTTCAATTTGACAAGGCCATGAAGAACTTGGAATGAAGGGGCTTCTCGAAGCTAGCAAGGAAGAAATAGTTAATTGGCAATTTAATGTTTGAATAGACATTGTTTCGTGCCTCCCCATTCAAACACTTATTTTTATGTAGTTAATGAATAAAATTTGCATTTCCTCTTCCATTTTGTCTATTTATTTACAAACTATTTACTCGGTTATATTATGACTGAACTTAAAAATTACTTTCCAAGCTACCTACATATCRCTTTAAAAGCAATCAAGTCAAAACGTAATTAAAAAATGTAAAAGAATTTTTTTAAGGGAAGGCCATATAGAGTTTAAACTCTTACAGGTTAGCAGTATCCATTTTTACCAACTTGGACCTGTTGGAGTGCTTCAACAGTTTCACCACATACAATACTTTTAGTGGGTGTTTTTTACAATTTTAACTCATGCAAGTAAGGAGCATGTGCATATACTTAGCATTGATGAGGTCAACGCTTAATCCATCTTTGTCAATAAGCATGTATGAGCCACTTGAGTATACTTCTTGCACAACATATGGACCATCCCACTTTGCTYTGAGTTTCTTTATATTTTGAGGATATATGATTGACCTTCKGATTCGAGCACAATATCATCCACTWGAAAAGAATGAAGACGAACTTTCTTGTTGAAGGCTCTAGAAATGAGAGCTTGATAACATTCTAGAACTGTTGCGCTTCCAAATTTCTTTCATCAAATGCTTCTAACTCTTCAAGACGCAAACGTGCATTTTCTTCTTCTGTGAACCCTTCTCAGATAACTATCCTTAATGAATGTAATCGACATTTAAGAGGAAGAACTGCTTTAACACCATAAACTAACGCACATGGCGTAGCTTYGGTTGGAGTTCGAAATGTTGTTCGATATGCCCATAAAGCTTCTCCAGTTTTCAGATGCCAATCTCTTTTTGACCTGTCGATAACTTTCTTCAATAGATTGCAAGGAGTTTTGTTAAAGGCTTCAGCTAATCCATTAGCAGCTACGTAATACATCGAAGAGTTATATTGCTTGAAGTTGAACTTTTCACATAATCTTTGTGCTATTGCGGAAAGACCTCCCATTTTCAGTGATGATGTATCTTAGGGCTCCATAGCGATATATGATGTTTATGTGAATGAAGTCAACAATATTTGGTTTTTAACCTCTCTTAGTGCTATAATTTCAACCTATTTCGAGAAGTAATCCGTTGCTGCTAGAATGAACATATGTCCAACAGATGACTTTGGCAACGGCCCAACTATATCAAGCCCCATGCATCGAATGGTCAAGATGCGACAATTGCTGTGGTGGCTGATGATGTAATTACCATGAATTTGGCAGGCTTGACATTTGCGGGCATATTCTAAGCAACCCTTAACAATTGTAGGCCAATAATACCCCATTCTTTTGATATGAAAATGCAACTTAGGTCGGGATTGATGAGCTCCGCATACACTTGAATGAACTTCTTCTAGTGCTTGCATCACCTCATCATCTCCTAGACAACACAAGAAGACTACTTCAAACGAACGTCAATAGAGGATATGATTAGTAAACAAACCTCGAAGCCCYTCGCCGGATATCACTTTTCCTACATGATTCTTTAGGTAGGATACTATAACATAGGTACTCAATGAATGGTTGACGCCAGTCTTTTTTATCGACATTGCTGGCTGAAATGACATTGATTGTGCTACCTGRATCTTTGTCATCATCTTCTTCATTTTCTGACAAAGGAGGCATGACCCAACTGTAATAGATCGAAACTTGATTTGGGGATCTGACAATGAAAGGACATAAGCTAATTAGGCAAGAGCATCTACCTGTTTATTTTCGTTCYTTGGCACATGTTTTATACTTGCATCACCCAACCATTTCATTATTTATCTTGCGTACTTGTAATACGAAAGGAGTTCAGGTTTCTTCACTTCATAGGCATCAATGACTTCATTAATTATCAGCTTTGAATCTCCGTAGACCTTGAGTTGCAACTTTTCCYTTTCCATGGCTATATCCAACCCAAGGATGAGTGCCTGATATTCAGCAATATTGCTTAAATATTATCGGGTAAAGGAGAATGAATTTGGAAGGATATCACTTTCAGGTGTAATGAAGATTATTCCAATCTAGCTRCGTTTTAATGAGCAGCTCCATCAAAATACATCTTTCATGGAAGTAAGACTTCAACCAGCAAGACATCTTCGTCTGGGAAATCATCCATCAAGTCCTATTCAGCAGGTAAGAAGTGATCAACTAAGAAATCTACCAAAACATGCCCTTTCACAGCTTTTTGAAGGATAATAAATTATTTCGAATTGTTGCAACTGTAGGTAGCATCTCGCCAAGCGATCAGAAAGTACGAGTTTGGTCATGACATATTTGATCAGATTTGCCTTAAAAATTAGTCGCATTGCATGAGTTTGAAATAGTATTTTAGCTTTTAAATTGCAAAGATGAGAGCTAAACACAATTTTTCTATTGGCGAATAATTCAACTCGTTTGGAACCATAATTCCACTTAAGTAATACAAATGCATTTTCCTTCCCTTCCTRATTTTCTTGAGCAAGCAAGGCTGCGACAGAACTTTCTTGGGCGGAGATATAGAGCAACAAAGGTTTTCCTTGAATCGACGCAGCAAGGACGGGAGATTTCACCAGGTATGCTTCATCCCATTCAAAAGGTACTTCTTTTCGCATCAATCGACTGAATGGTTGACATTTGCCAGCAAGATTTGAGATGAATCTTCTCAGATAAGCCAACTTTCCTTGTAAGCTTCGGATGTCATGCACGTTCCGAGGCTCTGGCATGCTTAATATGACATCCACTTTAGCTTGATCAATCTCAATGCATGTTGGCAGATAATGAATCCTAGAAAATTTTCCTAAAGTGACTCCAAATACGCATTTCAGATGATTCATTTTCAATTAATGACGGCGTAGTCATTCAAAAACTTTCCTCAGATCTTGTAAGTGATCATCCCMTTTTTGTTACTTCACGACTAGATCGTCCACATAACATTRAACATATTTGTGGAACACGTCATTGAAGATTTTTGCATTTCTTGTTGGTATGTCGATCCTGCATTTTTCAGACATAACCACATCACTTTGTAGCAATAAATGCCCTTGGGAGTGCGAAAAGTAGCCATTTCATCATTTTTTAGCACATCGTATTTGATTATAGCCAGATAATCCATCCATCAAAGACCGCACCTCCAGTCCAATGGTTGCATCGACCATGAGTTCAGCGATATGGAGGGAAAAACCATATTTCAGACATGTATTGTTTAGATCTCTGAAGTCAAGACATACTCGGATTTGACCATTCTTCTTTCTTATAGGCATAATACTTGAGATCCACGTGGGATATTTGACCTGTCAGATAAATCTTGCCTCAATGAGCTTTTTAACTTCTGCTCGATTGAAGGGATCAAGTCAGGGCAAAACGCCTTTGTCCTTGTTTTACTGGTCTAACCCTTTGTTTGATGGTTAGATGGTGAACTACAATKTTTGGGTTTAAACTTGGCATTTCTTTATACGTCCAAGTGAAGACATCTTTTAATTCCTGCAGGAGTTGGGTGTARATTTCACTATCTTTTGAAGATAAGAGAGCACTTATTAGATTGGGCATTGATCTTCTTCAGTGCCCAAGTTGATTTCTTTCAACTCGTCACAATAGCTTTCGTGCCTTTCTCAAATTCAGGAGGTGCTTCTTCGGCGTCTTCTTCTTCATTATGTTCATCAATAATCTTGATATGGTAAGAAGCCAACACTTTCTTCATCTTTCTCTTTTGGCATTGCATGAATTACGATTTTCAATTTAGCCTTGAGAATGTTGTTGCAGTTCACAAAAAGTGTACTTTTCCTCCTCATCTAGGAAGGTATTCTGCTTCGACATTCATTTGCATCAATATCTGCATAAGAGGGCTTTTTTCAACCTTCTGAATTATCCTGAATTCTTCGTTTACTCCCACTCTTTTGAAAGCAAAATTGCTATTTGATCTTCTTCCTTGAGGTCCCAACCGCTCAAAAATTGAGGCATAACAGTTTACTTCCCCTAATTAGTCGAAGACTCACTTYTGACCCACCGTCGAACATTCATCTTCCACTGAGGTATAGCAATTGCTTATTCATTATATTGTTATATGCACAGGTGCATGGTGCTTGAATCTGATTCCCGCACGCGAACTTTCCATAGAATACCTATTTTGCTTTAGCATCTTCTATGTCTCGTTTAGGCCATGACCCTTTGATTCGGAATAAGTCTTCCTAATATATTCTGATTTCGTGGTCATATCCAACTTTAGCTAGGAGTTTCTATGCGTTAGGATTGAAGCTCTTTTCAYTTCTTTTAGATGGTAATGAGCCATGCTTCACTATTGGGCCCGCCTCAGTTGTGCAAAACCTTTTAAAATAGGCTTCAATTGCTTCAACACTTAATCTTGGTCAAAGCCACGGTAAATCCTTGTAGAGATTTGARTTTAGAAAAAAGGGATTGGCCTTCCTTCATATGTTGTAACTTTTGACTTATTGCTTTTTCCATTGCCAATGAATTTTTTAGGATAATGAAGTTCTTCCTTAATGAAGGTTTGAAATTTGAGAATGACATCACATTTACCATGGATTGTTCTCTCTGGGACTATCTGATGTTCACCAAATGATATGTTTTTTCCACCAAGGTAAAATTTAGCATTTGCAATATATGCTTCTGCCTCCATGAAGGGTTTATCATTGGCAGTTACTTTTTTCACAGCATCATTATCGATATATTTGAAACATTGGTGGAGTGTTGAGAGTACAACCTCATTGTCATTGAAGCTAAAGTCTTCCCAGCAACATATTGTAAGAGGTTTTGGAATCGATCACATAGAGTAGGACGCTTAACGACATCTCATCAATTAGTAAGTCTAATCGAATGGTGCCCAACGCTCTTTGATCTCCTTGATGAAATCACTGGATCATGAGGCGACTTTGAGAAAGTTCTTGAGAAGAAATTCCAAGTTCTTTTAGCATGGGCATAGGAAAGATGTTGACTTCTGAACCCCCATCACAATATCCGATTTATCTTCTTTTCTTGTGCATATCTTGATACGAATAGAGGTCTATTGTGGGGTTTTGAGCCAAGCAACAAATCATCATCGTTGAAAACTATGGCCGTCATACATGCAATRGAATTTAAGAAGCATTCTTTGGCTTGCACAGGYCAATCCTCTTGAACTGAATCTTTTGGAGAGGAAGGGCCAGAGTTACTTACTTCTGTCTTATTTGTGATAGTACATAAGACAACTTCAAGATTGTCGGTGAATGTTCTTGGAAAGAACTCTCCTAATGTAATCYGTTGTCGATACTTAGGTATGTATAATCCCTTCAATTTGTTGGCAACCTTTTTAGGAATGACTTTATTTGGCTTAGGTGCATTTTTTTTATTACTTTGGTTCGCTGAATGAATTTCTTCTTTACAAATTTCTTTTCATGATTCTTTCGGTGTTTTACAACTATTGAGCTTTCGAAATCATAATGATCAACTTTGCTACTTTCAATATTTTCAGATGGCTTTGCAACCATATCTGTCATTTGGTTGACTAATTTACAAAAATATTTAAGTGAGGGCTTTGTGTCAAACTTTATCACATCGAACTGCCCAAATTGACATCAACAAAACATTCAGGAGATRATGAGATATCTGCAGCATTTATCATTAGTAGATCTGGAAGAGAAGGTGTTCGATATGATACTTATTTGATTAGCAGTCACTCTTTCTTCTTCCAGCAAAATGCGTCCATTACGAACCAATTCCATGACTTTGTCCTTAAAGATGAAGCATTTCTCGATCGAGTGGCCAAAAAGATGATAATATTTGCAATAGTTTGGGTCTCCCAARAGTCCTAATTCTTTTGGTCGCTTCATCTCTGGCAATTCAATCATCCTGGCTTTCAGAATGTCATCAAATATTTCTGAAAACGTRAGATCGAGAAATGGATACTCTTTATTTTACATGTCCTGCAAAGTCATGAGTCTTCTTCCGAGATCTGAAGCAGTATTTACTTTTTCTGCAATATTTTTGCTCACTTTGGTAGGTTTCCTGACAGGTGCTGCAGTTGTTGTTATGGATGTTTTTGCGTCAGATTTGGAAGATAGTTTGGTTGTTTTCTTAAAGTCAAACCTTTCCTTCTTTCGTGGCTCAAGTACCGGAACTCCTTGATCTCCATATGCTGTAATGCTCAACTCCATATCATGAGTGCAAGTAGCCAATTTTTTAAAGGTTCCTGGCTGGATTCCTTTCAAGATGTATTGAAGGCRCCAACGCATATCTTGGATGCACATCTCGATTGCAGATTATTCGAAGAGGCGATCTCTGCAATCCAAGCTCATACTTCTCCATTGATTGATGTAATCGATGACGGGTTCATCTTTCCATTGCTTGATATGGCTGAGTTCCAACATACTTACCGTTCGACAGGTACTGTAGAAGGGGTTGAGGAATTCATGCTCCAATTCATCCCAACTATCAACATCTAGTTGTGAGGTCGACGTACCAGTCGAACGCGTTTCTTTGAGAGATCTAATAAATTGCTTGACAAGGTAGTCACTATATYAGCTAGCATTATTGCAAGTCTAGACGAAATGTGCAATATGTTGTTTGGGATTTCCCTTATCATCAAATTACTGAAATTTCAGAGGTTGATAGCCTATGGACATCTTCAAGTTATCAATAGGTAAATAGTTTAGTATATGCGAATGAAGATTTAATACTCAATTCATTTTTATCTTTGATGGCATCTATGATGAAATCTTTTAATTGGTTAGCAAGGATTAGTCCATCTGATGAGACTTGAATTGTTGCGGCCTTTTTTGAAGGTCCRGCTTCTTTCATGCCTTCAGTCTTGAACTCGACTTGAGGTTGCTTYCCCAAAACTCTTGCAGATCCCAACATATTTGAAGGTTCAAGATGTTTTAAAGCAGATTAACTTGTTTCTCTAGCATTTTCAAGTTGGTTCAAAAGTTGGGCGATTGTGAGATATTGCTGTTGAATGTGTTTTACAAGATTTTTCACCAATTTCCTCAGATTTGAGATCTATTTTTCAACYATTGAGATGTCCGCCATTATAACGGGCACAACGAATAAATTTGTGGTTGGATTTTCATGAGTCATCATATCAAGCTTCGAATCCTCTTGAGGAGTGGCTGGGGTCGAAGTTYAAATATATCTGTTGTCATCGTGTATAAACTTCGGGGTTTGGTTCCTGTATTRAACAAAGACAAAGTCATTCTAATAGCAAATCTGATTCCCGCTTTTGGAGGAGGAACGTCATTGAACATGGGATTGGAACATTCGTAGATCTAATCATATGAGAAATACTCCACTTCTTTCCCATCATCAAATGGAGCCCTTCTCCACATCATAGGTCTTGCATATGTGGTTGGCATGGTTGACTTGGCGACAGCACKATGTGTTGTAGATTTGGAAGGAGTAGCCTTTGAGGTGTTATTCTTGGGGGCCATTGATGAATTTAACTTGATTTGTTTGGAAGAGAATAGATGAATATCAAAAATTGTCCCTCTGGGCGTGTCAAAATTTATTTACACGAAACTCTCATCTGCAAAATATATTAAGAAAACACGATAAATGGGAAAACATTTATATATTAATTTTATAAATTTAATAAGATGTGTGTTACAATTTTTGAAATATTTTTGTGGCAAAAACTTGATCCGTTGATTCTTCTCTTCAGAGTACAGCAGAATTTTTGAAATATTTTTGTGGCAAAAACTTGATCCGTTGATTCTTCTCTTCAGAATTTGTCGATGGCCTCGTGGCTTGATCTCGCGATTGGGGAGAGATTTGATACTCTTTCTTCTAAACTTCTCTCGACGTTGGATATTGATATGAAATTTTGAACCCCTTCTTTTTTTGCTTCGGCCTCTATTTATAGGTAAAGCGAATTAATTTGATTGGTTGAAGTAACACTTATGAATGACGTGGCACTGCCTGATTCGCCAACCTTTCCTTGATTCCCATTGGTAGGACTTTTGTCATAACTCACACATGTCAACATTTTATTGATTAATATGCCACATATTTCCCAATCTAATGCGAATATTCAAAATTAGTTTTAATTAAATAATTAGATTATGAAAATTTAATTTAATAAAATTTTTATATCTACAATTATATATGTAAAATAACTTTTTTTGAAGTATTTAATTTGCTCCTAGCTGCTATTTTGCTCCTAAATTTATCACGAATATGCATGTTGTTCCTTTGAGATTCAAATCTACCCCAGGTTTGATTTATAGTCACAATTCGAGTAGAATGGAGTGGCCCTGAAGATTTTGGGATTTTCTTTTGTTGGATTCTTTCATTGACAATTTTGGTATTTTGGAAGAAAATAAACTATTTTTTAACACAAAATACAAACCAAATATGTTTTCTTTTTAAAAAAACTATTCATATAGAGAATTAATAAAACGAAATAGATAGAACAGCTTCACTGTACAAAAATAAAATAAAAGAATTAAATTATTAACAAACATTGCACTTGCATTTAAATAAATGTAATTAATAATTAATACTCAAGCAATTTAGCATTTCGATGTAACTCATATGGACTATAATAATCATATAAAGTTCAATATTTTTAATTTCGATGATAAAATAACTCTRCAGTGAAAAAAATATGAATATTCATCTGCATCTTGAATTTTTCTCGAAAATATCTCATACATTTAAAAGGTATTAGGATCTCATTTTTCTACCTTCACTTTAAAAAAAAATTAAGTAATATATACTGAATTTATATGTTTTTGCTCTTAGGGAAAAACTACAATATGTTTTGAACTCTTTTCTAGAACACTACAAAAGTCAAAATCAAATATGCAAATTAACTAAAAACATATATCGCATTTCATTAAAAAAAATTCTCTTCATCTCCACACTTATAGAAAGTAAAATGGTCAATGATAATGATTAATTAACGTGGTAAATAATTTAGTATCTAATAAAGTTTTGAATTCAAATTTTGCAATGAAGTAAATTATTTTGAAAGAATTTTATTTTTTATACAAATCATTTTAAACTCGAACTCAAAATGATCAGAGAAAAAATTTTGATACCAAAATTATTAAAAATAATTATTTACAATTTAMGCATTTACTAAAGTTAGCCACAATATAATAAAAAAGAACAAATATTCAAAATAAAATTTCAAAAGAAATTCCTTATCATTTTTAATATGTCATTTTCTATATCGGTAGAAAGAAAAAGTGAACGGAATAAAGATATTTAAATTTAATTTTTATTTATTTTTAAAGAAGTAGGAAACGAAAATCCGATAAATTTCCCATAACCCACGACGGGCCCAATGCCGCAGCAAATCCTGGCTCGATAGTCCCTCCCAACACCTAAATCTTGTTCGTCTTCGCCAGTTCAAATCCCCGATTTTGCTGTTTCCATTATACTCTTACGCTGTAAGCACGCTTCTGCGGGGAATGGCCATCTTTTGCTGTTCTTCTCCTCTTCTGCACAGAATTATACAAAATTTTGAAGTTTTATTCTAATTGTAACCCTAGAAAGCTTGAATTTTGTGTTTAATTATTACAATTGGGCTTAGGCATGGCGGCACCACSTCCGCGGGAGCAGGCGTTTGCTTTGCTGGCCGCCGCCAACAACCACGGGGATTTGGCCGTGAAGCTATCCTCATTAAAGCAGGCGAAAGATATTTTGTTATCGGCCGAGCCGTCCGAAGCAGCTGAGCTCTTCCCTTTTCTGGCTGAGCTTCAGTCGTCGCCTGAAAGTCTTGTGCGGAAAACCCTTATTGAGTAAGCCTTTACAATTTCGACGCAAGTAACTTTTTTACTTTAGGATTGCTAACTTTGTGCGCTACTCGTATGTTTATTTTGTCTTCTATATTTTGGCATAGAACATCTTGATTTGGTAATAGTCGATCTTTGCTCAGGTGCAAAGTTTTTCTTTGTTTTCTTAACTAAATTTATGAACTTCTAGAATTTTGTGTAATTCCAGTATCTTGATTGGATACTGCTTGAAATCAGCGTGGGTTGGGGGGGGGTGGGGGGGCGATGGTGGAAGAACATTACTTAATTCCCTAGATAAACCATGGTTGAAATTCCCTATGAAACTTGATTTTTATTCTTGTTMTTATTATTATTTAATTAATACAAAAATTAGTATTACCTTGGCTCTTTGCTTGAAGCAGCTGTACTTTTATTGAAAATTTCTCTGAAGATACAGACACATTTTGGGCTCGGAAGCATTCTTGTATTTTGATTGTGGCTCTTTGTTATGTTTGACAAATGTTTTTTTTTCTGTTGTGGCAGAGAACTGTGAATTTATACTCACGAATTCATGTTATGCACTTCAATTATGGGTTTTATCTGAAGTATGATCAATAAACTTAATTTGGTAATAAAGGAAATAAATTAAGTTAAACAAGGGTGSAGCTSTCTTATAACTTTTACAAAAATAAAACCATGATGAAAGTTCAATACTTGCTTCATAATTTTATCCATATGAAAACTTTACATGAACTTGGTGTTGTCATGCTGAATTTTACATTCATCGAAATGGTGGGGTACTGAGGGCACCACAAGTAGTGGTTTTTCATCATTAAAGTTATAGTTTCAGGCTGATGGTATCGTTTTACTTAATAGCTATAGGTTTCCAGTGAATTAAACATCTAGTCTCTAAGTATGTTGTCAGCATTTAAGTGAACTGGGTTGAGACACTCGTTTTGGCAGTTTTCCTATGGGCTTAATTAGCACTACCGCTAACTCAAGCATTTCTTACATGTTTTAATTACCCTGGCTCTGAGGGCATGCTAATCAGCATTTGACCACTATCTTCTTTTTGTCTTCTGAATGCATGATCCTTTCATGTGTGTTTCTATGACAAGTTTGTTTCTCATTCTAACTAAGCGTACATGGTTTGCAGTGTAATTCTGGAGCTTGGTTTAAAAGCATTGGAACATTCTCGCATTCTAATGCCTGTCTTATTAACCCTTCTAAAKGATGAAAATCCTTTAGTTGCGAAGCAATCCGTCATAGCAGTCACAAGTTTCTTCAGTAGTGTGTTGGAGGAGTTGGCATTGCAGGTTTGTGTCCTCTATCTTATGAACTGGGGATATTAGCCAAAGAGGGCGTTGTCTATTCTAACCGATGAACTGAGCTTTGTTAAATGATAGTCTTCTGACTATTTTTCACCGTCTGGTATTTGTTTGCAGGTCATGGCTTGCTTATTGCCTTTTTAATAAGAATTTGTGGGTCACTTATAACTTTTAAAAGGTTACCTAGTGAAAATTTGTTCCAAGTACCAAATACCTTTCGTGCTTATTGTCTCGTTAATAATTTTCTCTTAGGTCAAATTTTGGCTGTCCAAAGGTTACATAAGTGAAAATTTGTTCAAGCACCATATACATATTTATTTTAGAAAAATTTCATAAAATCCTTAGAGAACTGGTCGATGATAGTTCTTATTTTTTTCCTTCCCTTCTATTATGATATTCTTTTGAGATTTGAAACTTTTAAAGGGAATGGAAAAGTAACATTAATCCGAGATACTACTGTTCCTTCAAATAACTTAGATATAATGTAGACTCAATAGAAAACAATGCAAATCCCACCAATTACTGCTTTTTGAGTCRTGTGTGTTTCTCTTTGAGGCACATTATCTGCCTAGAGCTGATTAATTCCATTACTAGTTCTTCTTTCTGCTCATAACTGCTATAAGAGGAAACTGTAGGAAATAATGAAGTTACCTTTTACATGCCTTCTGCACTYCTTGAATGGGCATTGATGGAGGATGATTCCCAAATGACTATTTTAGAACTGTGCRACATCCAAGATATAGAAATCTAGTTTTGTGCTTGGGGTTTTATCTTTTTCATGACTTCAGATTAATTTTGATGCCCAAACCGCTCTTTTAATTTTTGTTTATATATATAAATTTCCAGTTCTATTTCTTTGAACTGCATGCCTATATTGAAATGTGCCTGGATAATTGTAGTTCCACCAGCGTGGTGCAGTTGAGACATGGCATGAAGAACTATGGGCGTGGATTATCAAGTTTAAAGATGCTATTGTTGGCATTCTTTTTGAGGTATCATTGAACTGTTTGTGCAATTTTAGGGTTCACAAAAGTGGTCAAATATAATTCTGTATCATCTGCAATCTATTGCTGCCTGTTTTCACAACTCCTTCATGAATATTCATGTTTCTGTTTACCGGCATTGGAATCTTACTATGGATGGAATGCAGATTGACCTGTTTTATTGAAATTGACCAGCATATGGAATGCATGACGAAGATTTTGTAGACCATCTGGAAGTAATTTGTTGATCTGTTACCT
This sequence comes from Rhazya stricta, assembly GCA_001752375.1. Lineage (NCBI taxonomy): Eukaryota > Viridiplantae > Streptophyta > Magnoliopsida > Gentianales > Apocynaceae > Rhazya > Rhazya stricta. Next base: position 4,871,065 of record MEJB01000017.1, read on the forward strand.
AATTTACAGATTTAGACGTTAGTCTACTTATTTTTGTTGGCTTTGCACTCGCCGGTCTCATATCTCAGATTTTGCCTCCCTAGATAATGGAAGTGGGATTGCTTGTTAGTGGTGAATTACTTGGGTTGGTTCACCAATCAATATTTCCAGCTTCACGTAGCCAGCATTAACCTAATAGTAATGCCCTGGGCATCTTTGGCATCTGTAATGGATGCATTCATACTTATGAGCGCTAATATCTTAAAAAGAATCAAAAGTTTGATGATGTCAAGTGAAAATGACATGAAAAGCAACYGTTAAAACTTCTAAAATTATGTCGAAGGGGGCATATGCAGAATGAGAAAAGATGGAAAGAGGGGGTTCTAAAAGATTTGGTGAATGGGTCCTTCACTTGGATATTGATTGGTCTAATTTTCAGTCTTCTAAGTATTCATTTCACATATTGATCTTGTTAGCWTCACTGACTTAAAATTTGGATATGGCGTTGCAGGTTGCTCCTCTTGGAATAAAGTTGTTGACAATAAAATTTCTTGAAACCCACGTTATACTCTTAACATCTGATAGGATTGATTCTGAAAGATTGACCGCAGAAGGTATTGCATAGTTGAGCTTTAAAGATTCAGACTTACAGGTCGCAGGCTGTAATCTGAAACCATCACCATTTATCCTGCTGCTTGTCCTTTCCTTTTTTTTTTTTTTTTTTTTTGGGTGGTTTCTTTGTGCTTTGCCATTTCATGACTAGCAATTCATTTCTGACACATGGTTACTCCTGACGTTGTTTTGGCCATAGGTGTATCAAGAGAAGGCCGTCATTTCAATATCTCATGGCTAGTTAATCACCACCCTTTCCTAGATCCAGCCACACTTGTATCAGATGCAAATATATCTCTGAGCATTCTATTTGAGTTACTTGGATCAGCTAAAAGCCTCCCTGGTTTATTGACAATTTCAGTTGTTAATAGGTGATGTTTTACTTATGTCTCGAACTGCAATTCTTTGTCTCAATAATTTTGATTTGTTGCATAGATTGCTGTATGAAATATCTTCATAACTGAGGCATTCCTACTRAGAATAAGAATCCCGGATAACACCTGATTTAATCGAAGGCCATATTGAGAGATTGGATGAATAGGTTTCAACTAACACTCTGGTAATGTGATCATCGCTGGGCAATTATTTTGTCCTTTCTAGATATGTATAATATTTGGTGAACTATCTGGAGTTCTGGAGTTCAGTTTTATAAAATCAATGTGTTGGGTTGGGGAAAGTATGTTATGGGCACTCAATTTTTGGGTAACAGGAAAAATACTAGATTGCATATTATTTGTTCTCCTAGAGGATATGCTCTTGCATAGAATGATTTTGCAGGCTTGATCTTTGTATTTATCCGCAAGCAGATTTGAGTGTCAAATAAGTGATCAACATGTAAATGCTACGAATAAGCAATCACTTAATACTTCCACATATATACATATATATATATATATACACATACATACATACTTACATACATACATATACAGGCACATATTTGTATAGCTGTTGGTGTTTGTTACAGGAGAGAAGCTGTCAACCTTTTGTTGTTTGTTGTTTCCATTTAAACGCAGTGGCTTGCAATATGAGAGAAACTATTCAACTGTTTTTTTTCTTGTTATCGAAACTGTTCTTAAGTGGCCTGCATGGGACTTTTACATTCAAAGTAAGTCAAATTAACTGGCTGAAGTAGCAYTAATTTGGTTGAGGTGCATCCTTTTTTGTACCATAAAGTGATTATAATTTGTTCTTTTTGTTTGAGTCTTGGACATGGCTGATGGTTTTTCTTTAATTGGGTTCTGTTGGCAAAACTTAAAAATGTAGATTTCTCCTTTAGACATTTTYCTAACTAATAGTTAATAGTACATCTTGATGTAAGTTCTTTATCATGTTTCTTTTAAGTGTTTCAGTTAATCATCATTACAAGACAGCGCATATTCATCATAAGATTGTTGATATTTATCTTTCTGCATATTATGAGGTTGAACTGTGACTTTACGCATTCTTATGAGCTCAGATGGTCATTTTTCAACTTGTCTTGTGGTCTGAGACAATAATTGTTTGTCTATGTGGTTCTCATGTATCAAGAGTTTGTGGTTTCTGTATGATTGTGTGGGAGGCATGTTATTATAGTGATACTTATGTATTGATTTTTTCCTTTGGATTACAATGTTATTTTCTGTCTCATGRGTTTCATTGGTAGGTGTGTCAACATCGTTTCCCTTCTCAAAAAGTAACAAGAGGTCTTGTTTATTGAAGCTCTAATTTGTGATTGCACTTAATAATTGGTTTATTTTCTTGAAATTTTGGAGGAAAGCTTTGGAAACAGGTTGTAGTAGACATTCGACTACTTGTTCTGTTATTATTGCAGCAAGGTCTTCAGCMTTTTAAGGAGTTAAATGGCATTTTGCTTGGGATTGCTGAATTGGTGGTTCAGATGACAGAAGTAGGAGTTTTTGCTGATGTCAACAACATTGGCGGGTGATAGGACTGACTTAAGCAATGATAAAATGGTCATCTCATTTGCTTTGATAGTTTTTGGACAAGCAGTAGCAAGATGTAAATATTTTCGAGAGACCACCGTTGCTAATTATTTTGGTTTCTCATCCTGTATATGGGTACAGTTTTCAGAGTTTCAGTCGCAGAGTGTGAAACTCTATATGCCTTCATGGATGTATCATTTATTTTATTACCACAGCTACACATATAATAACCATAATAATGAATATTTTGAGAGGAGGTTGGCAATATATGCTCTTCTTTTTTCACTCAAATTTTTAAGTTTGCATCTCTATGATCTTCTTATTTTGATGTCTAATCTCATTCATTGGATGTGTATGCCTTTCTGTTGTGTTAAATGGAAAACGGGTTTATCGTCTGACTGTTGATTAACTGGCAGAAAAAACCATCCAGCATCTTTTAAAGGCAGGTGATCATAGTTTTCTTTGATGAGCTTCACCTGCATAAGTAGCGCATATAATAAGATCAGCTTGGACCTTCAGATTTCCTGTGAGATGAATGCCATACATCCCGCCTGCATTAGGCTGTTAGCATATGTCTGGGAAAAGCAATGCAGTCATGGACCAAACCACATGAATTATGTCATTTGTGCTAAAGCGTTATCATGTGTATTTTTCAAACTCATTCGCTGCCTGCACCTTCTATTATTTCTGCAAATGAGGGCGAGACAGATAAGGGTACTGCTATATCAGTCTAAGATGCATGAGGGAGAGCAGTGCTTATTCCTTTTTATATGACAATGAAGGACAATGATTAGCCTGCTGTATGGATTAAACTAAGTTATGCAGTGTTGGAATAAATTTTTTTTTAAAAAAATCCAGTTAAAGCTAGCACTTATAGAGCTTACATGTGTATGATTCAGTAGGCGGTTAATAAAGATATTAAGGCTGACGGACACCTTTGGACCTGCAAATCCAAAGGGAGGTGATTTTGGTTGGTAATGAAGCTGCAGATATCTGGATCACGGTCAACTGTAAGAGATTCTATTCCATGTTGGAGACAGAGTTTGATTATCATTATGGAAACCATGTAGTCTTTTAGTTGTCCTTCTTAAGCAGGATGTGTTGAGAAGCTATGAGAAGATGAAAATTCTAGGGTGGCCTTGAAGGCAAGGAAACAGGGAATTTGCAGAAGTATGGAGGACACAACTTTGAGAAAGTCCTGAAAAGTGGCTAATCTTGATACCATAACACATAAAACAGTTAAATTACTGAAGTTTCAAGCTCSATCTAGAAACACTTATCGAGGAAAGATAGAAAAGMTGAAGGAGATTTTGAAAAGTGTACTGGAAACAACTGAAGTTTAGAATTTATTTACATGGAGTTTGAAGGACGGTTAAAGGGTGTTTAGTGAATTTAGGAAGTCGTACGAGATCCTTTTGCTTCCTTTTTCTTTTGCCTGCTTTCTGTTAAACTTTAAGGATATCTGAAGGGAAGTATGTCATAAAAAGTTAGGCCTATAAACCATGATCTTTCTCAGGGGAAGTCTTCCTATTACAAATTGCTTAGTGTAGGTACCCATCTTACGTTCTTTATATTCATGTTCTTCTTGGTGAGAAGTTTGGCATTTATGAAAAATGTTTAGGATATGGTACCTTTTTATATTCTTCATGTCCAGGAACTTTGGTTGATGAGCTTTGTACCTTTGGGGAGTTCTTTAGCTTTCCAAAGTAGGGGTGAATATTGTGAGGAATGCTTGTAGTTTTGATGATGAATACTATCACCTTGATTTAGAAGTCTTCGAAAGCAATTTTGATGCATTTAATTTTGGATCTACTGTGCGTTTATCTTGGATTGCTTGATGCTGTTGTTGCTTGCTTCTGTTTGTAAGTAACTCTTTTTATTTGGGCATAGACCACCCTGTTGATAAATAGGAATGACTGAATCATGCCAACTGCGATGTGCTTGATGCAAGGCTATGCACTCAGCAATATTTAAGAAAATTCAGATGAACTTAGTATGTCGAGTTTGACATTCACTAATTGACGTGGATGTGGGAGCATAGCAATGATAGGTCGCGTTGATAATGTATGAAGATTGTGTCTGTTGACTGAAACAAGCTTGAAGGAGTATATTATTTGAGAGTTGCACTTCCRGTCGGACCAAGTTGTGTCATTTATGCTTCTGCACTTCTAGATGACCTAGTTCAAGTCGTTTGGAAATCTTCCTGTTAAACTAATTCTTGTTCATTTTTTCAAGTGTACTGAAGGCAGTTAGAATCATGTTTCTGGTTTGGGAAGTTATTTTTTCAAAAGTGCACACATGGACTGAGAGGTGCAATTTAGACCAATCTCATTTTGGAGGGCTTTTATGGTTAGAAGGTTCTCAATAAATTGTCTTCTTCTGAACACAATGATGATATTGGGAATATACATGGAACTTCTGCATGTAGTTTGTCTTGGTATGCTTTCTATTAGTGACTGCTTTCTGCATGATGGATGGTATATCAAATCCATCTTTATAGTGGCCTGGACAAGATTAGTGCAACTAAGTACATGAGTGTAGAATGGGCAGCATGTCATGAGGGTGTAGCATCACTCAATTTCTGAAAAGGTGTCTCGTTCAGTTTGCAGAGCTGTTACCAGAATTTCTGCTAATTGCTTTTCTAGGTTGATAGAGTCAGTATTGCCCCCTAAGTGACAGGTTTTATTGCCCTAACGTTTACATTTGTGTTGCTATGCTAGAGCAGCATCCCTTAAACTGTTCTAACTATAGAGAAATTTAAAGTTATCAAATCATTACTACTTTCTTGCGAATTGCTCTGGTTAGTTGTATGATTCTATGGTTAACAATCAGAATTTGACTTGTTATAGGGTTAGATTTTGGCTGTCTTCTTTTATATATTTCACCAATTTATGGAAATTTTGTACTGCTGCGGTTTACGCAGCATGATGAAGGTAGGTATAGTTAGCTGCAGTGACATTGGCTGGTTGTTGGAAGCTAGGATAGTCAGATTACTTATGGAAGTTGCATATTTTGGTGGCATTTGGTGAATGATCAGTAAGAATAAGTAATTGCATGTGTAACAACATGGCTTTTATAAAGCACTTTCGTGGTTGGGAATATTTGCCAGTCAATTTTATTTGTCTTGATGTTTCTTGGGGCTGTTCTTGTGTCCAAATTGGAAGAATGATTGTTTGCACACTCTTTGAGCTTGAGATAATACAGTTATTTGTCTATTCTTTGATTTTGATTTCATGTAGAAGGTTGTTGAACATGATAAGAGGTTGTGTGGTTTTATTAAATGTAGAAAAAGCTGTTGGATCTGTTTGTTATGTTGGCCTTACGARGGYGTATAACGTAATTTTGGAGTCAATTAGGAACTTTATATGTTATAACAAGGCTGAAACATAGAATAGTATTCGCTCTTAATTTCGTGTCACTGGGATGTTGTTGGGTTATTTTGAATATGTTGGATTATTTCAGGCAGAAGATTTCTGCATAGGCATCCTGGTATTTATCTAGTGGCCCTCTGATTTCTTATTCCCCTTTTAAGAGTTATTGTGGGTTGACGTTGCATGGTGTTGTCTATGCTGAAGTGTAAAGGAAATTAGGTGGCAGAATGAACAGAGGGGAAGGAAGAAACTTGAAATGGTAAGCTGCATGTGGAGAGGCATTCAAGTAACCTGTTGGATGGATAATGCAGGAAGTACAGACGGTTTAACTGGCAATTAAACAGAATCCTAGTATCTAAGTTGGCTAGGGCAGTGGGACCTTTATATTATTGTGCAAAGGAGCACGATGATCATTAAACAAGAGTATTTCCATTTTTGCTGCTTCTGCTTTAAACCTTTCTTTAGATGTTTGTTTCTTACTTTATGTTTGTAAAAAGAATTGGAATTGGCAACTAGTAATGACATGGTGTTGAATTTCCTCCATCCCCTACTCTTGGCTCCTTTCCATATTATCTTTTTGCTCCATAATTATAATTCTCTATACAGCTGAAGCTACTTCTTTTCCTGCTTACTCCCCCCACCCCCCCACCTCCGGGCGGGGGTTGTGGCTATCAGCTGATTATATGTATGTGCTTGTGCTTGTGCTTGRGCTCACGCGTGGACTGTGTGTTTGTCTGTATACACATTGTASCTGCATCTCTTCGTCTTTCGGTTGCCTTCTATATTTTCTCCTCTAAACTAGTTTCAGTCCGTTTCTTATAATAGTCCTCTTAGGAGCTAATCAAATTGCTTGCAGTTGGGAGTTTTAAGCTGCATATATTTGCCCAGCTGGCATGAGACTCTTATTTCAAATAGCTTACCTCTGAAAGAAGCACAAATTGTTGTATCATCATCTGCAAGTTATCCTACTTGTCATTTTGTTTTCTCTCCTATTTATTTTCAGTTGTTTATTCAAGTGCTTTGTTTTGGTAGATGTTGCTTTTCACCTATTACTGATTGTGAACCTGGATTAGGATTCTGATGATGAATAAATCTTGAGTACGATAACACTTAGGATGCAAAACAGACCAGGAAAATAAAGACAAGGTTGTACAGTTGCTAGTAGATAAATATCTGTATGAAGGAAACTTTGGGGCAATATAATGTATCTATAGAAATATGCTTATTATGATAGGGCAATGTAGTAACTCTTAAAGACTTATGGCTTATAAATGCAACCTGAACTTTTTGCCCAGATTTGGTCACTTTGCCACCAGATTTTGTGTCAAATTGCTCAGTTTAGATAGAAGGGGTTCCGCAGAATAATTGATATAAGCCTCCCTATTTTTTAGGTTTTGAGTTAAGTCAATCATGGCCTTTAGATGACTCCAAAGTTGCACGATAATTTTCAGCCAACTGATTTGCTCCATAATTTGTATGCTGTGTTGCCCTTGGACGCTGAGATCTATATGTGGTCTAAGAAACTTCCTCTCTTTATTTTGCAGTCTTGCAGTCATTGCAAGGAGATGCCCTATCCACTACAATACAATTCTCTCGGCATTGCTTGAATTTGATCCTTATTTTGAGATGGCAAAGGGGGGCCATACAGCCAGTATCCAGTATTCCATAAGAACTGCCTTTTTGGGATTTCTAAGGTGTACACACCCAGTTATTATGGAGGTATCTTACAGTCTATAATAGGGTTTCTTTGCTCTTTGCATTCATATTGTGCTGTTATTTGACTTTTTGCTCTATCTTTGGAAGTGGTTTTGGACTTAAGTTTTTTAAAATAAAATTAARATACATATTTTTGGCAAGCTGTCCCTGTTTCCATACTTGATCCATGTCAATGTTAAGTATTAGCTTATGAAAGGTCAATTTCCTGTTTTATCATTGCTACTCAACCCGTGGTTTTATAGTTCACGATATTGCATGTTTCTGTCAATAACTTCATTCTTCCACCTCCTCCATGTACACGAATTGATCGTATGAAAAGGCCCATAATATTTCCTAACTTATGTGACTTTCTTCTTTCAGCTACTGCCTTTTCCTAATAAATGTCGAATTTATTGTGGTTCAGGGAATTCTAATCTACGTATGTCCAAAATTTTGCCACAAATAAGATATGGTGATTATTTGGGTTGAAAATGATATCTTGTCTAAATTATGATTACCAATTTTGACCACAGGCTCATAGAGTTTTTGGCTAGTGCCCTTCATTGCCTTAATATTTTGCTTCAGCTTTGTATTTGACTTTCATCAACCATGTGTACATGCAGCAAACATGTATGTTTTCTTTTGAATGTGTTCTGCTCAAAGTTACATTTGATTCTCTTGATCTGCTTTCTAATTCTTTCTTGGTTGGGAGGAATTTTTATTTGAATGCTTTAAGAAAATCATTTAGTATTTTACATACGCAAAGCTAAGAGGATTGAATGACAAACTCTGCAGCATTGTCTTGGAAGGGTTTCTTAGCCCTCTCCATTTGCTGCATCGCTTAGTCTAGGAGAGAACTTATGGAGGTCTGTTATTAGGTCAAAAGGAGTGGGGTCTAAAGAATTTTCACTTCTAAGGCTCTAATGAATCATTTGAGCCAATAATTTCTTATCCTTGCTGGCTATTGCAAATCCTCACTTTTGGCATCATATGCTTCCTAAGTTATGTTTCTCTTTTTTTCAGTCAAGAGAGAAATTGCTTAAGGCTTTGAGAGCAATGAATGCCGGGGATGCTGCTGATCAAGTTGTTAGACAAGTAGAGAAAATGATGAGAAACAATGAGCGTGCTTCCCGTGAGGCCAGGCTGAGCAAGGTAATATARGTGGTAGAAGAGGAGAAAAATCTTTAATGAGCTTGACCATCTGATAATTCAGATAGTTTAATTTGATACACTCACTAAATTGTTGCTTCTGTGATTCGACTTCTATTAGGATGAGCAGCCTTCAAGTCACCTTCTTGCTTCGGGGGATCAGGGGAGGAAAAGGTCAACATTTTCAGATAATGAAGATCCAAGTAATGATAATGATGTAGTTCATAAAAGAGTTAGTTATGGCCCCAATAATTATGCAGCTCAAACTGCTGAAAAAAGTGACTTGGGGCAGGAATATATGAATGGGATGTCTCCAAAGGGTCCCTTATTGGATAGTAACTTGACCCCTGTTGAACAAATGATTGCCATGATTGGTGCTTTGATTGCTGAAGGGGAAAGGGGTGTTGAATCTCTTGAACTTCTAGTGTCTAACATTCATCCGGATTTGCTAGCTGATATAGTCATAACTAATATGAGGCACTTGCCTAAAAATCCTCCTCCATTGACAAGAGTTAGTACTACTCAACAAGGTGATTCCATGGGGTCACAGGGTGCTGTACCAATTGGTCCTCCAAGTTCTCTGGGAACACATGATATTCGGGCTCAAGGACCTGTCTCTTCATCAAGTGTGACCAGCTCATCATTGCTTGATATGTCTGCTTCAAGTAATCTCCTTTCTGATTCAAAACGTGATCCACGAAGAGTAAGCTTAATTATTCTGATAATACCTCCTTACGGTTTGTTTGTCTTCGCACATGAAGAATTTGGAGCATGCAAATTGTTCTTCTTTATTGATCAATTGGTATATTTTCCAGGATCCCCGCCTCCTTGATCCAAGGAGGATGGCAGTCTCTGCGGGTCTACCTGTAGCTCCTGCTGCAGAGGATAATGCAAATGCTGCACAATCTGGTGGAATACAAATCAGTATTGGTGCTCCTAGTTCTTTTAATGGTCCCTTCTTCACACCCGTTGCGTCAAGTTCTGAAGATATATCCTTTCCTCCGATGTCTAAATCTGAAGCTGGCTCAACCATTTTAGAAAATTCATCGACATCTCTTGCTGATCCGAAAATTGTCAAAGAAGATGTCAAGAAGCAGGAATCTGAGGAAATTTGTGATATGGAAGAAAAAGGTGCTTCAGAAGTTCTACACCTTTCTGTCTCGGAAGTTGAGCAAGATTCAATTGCTCAAAGAACATCTGATGTTACCTTAATTGGTGAGGCCTACTCTCCTCCTTCGGAAGAAATGGATGAACTTTGTCCAGCTGTCTCCGACACGGACGCCCCTGAAGATTCATGTGTAGAGTTGCCTGTGCTTCCATCCTTTGTTGACTTGTCAGAAGAACAGAAGAGAAATGTGAGAACATTGGCAATTAAACGGGTATTTGACTCGTATAAGATTTTACAAGGGTCAGATAGCAACCAAACACGCCTAGCATTGCTTGCACGATTAGTGGCACAGGTGGGGTTGACTTTTATCTGGTGCATTGCATACTGAATGTTACTTTTGTTTTCCTGGATAAGCTTCATAGTGCCTATTCATATGTATGACTGTAAACGAAGTGATATTGTTTTTAATATATCTCCATCAATTGGAGTGATTTGATACAGTGCAGTTCTTCACAACCCTGATATCACATGGAATGTTCCATAGTAAAGATAGCAGACAAGCTTTCACCTATTTATCATAATATCGAATGGTTCTAGTTACTATAAAATATAAATTTCAAACTTCCAAAGGATAAGGAAACTGCTACAAGTCAAAGATGAACACTGGTGCTCAAACTTTTGCTGTTAGTTTTCCCACGATATTTGCAGATTTTTCTTTGAAAATGTTTCTTTTTTAAAAAACTCAAACTTGACCACCTATRCAAAGGAAGAAAAATAAAGAAAGAAAGAGAAGAAAAAGATCTCAAGACATTGCTGATGCTATTGTTTCTTCAAAAGGATTTTGCATATAATGTTCAAGAATTTGTTCGTAAGTTGATGATGAGTTAGCTTATCTTTGTTGAGGGAGCAGGGAGAAATGTTTCTATTCATAGTGCCTGTTCTTGTTTGCCTAAAATTAGATGATTTGGAGCTTTTGTCGACCCAATGTTGACTTTGAATCTTGTCGTCTACTCTTTTAATTTATTTTTAGTTTCAAATAAATTTGTGTTTAAAAGCATAACTAGTGATGTTTTCTCAAATTTGCTTTTGCTTAGCAGAACTTTTAGGATGAAAATAGTCTTTCAAATGTTTGGCCTACTTTATCATTAATCACTCTTGGGGCAATTTCAGCAAGCAAGAACAGTAGCACATGCTAATACTATAGGTCATGTTGAAATAAGAAACTTGTCAATAGAATAGTTCTGCATTTGGGATGCAGTCATACCTGCAATGAAACATCTGATCAACTTGTCACCAACCACGTAGAGTATTGAGCTCATTCTTCTTTATTCTAATTCTCTTATTCACCATGCTGGGGATGTTAGATTGTGACCCTAAATTATAATTCTAGGTTGAGATACATAGTTGTGTCTGGCATTTGTTGGCATGACCAGTACCTACTGTCATATATCAAACTGATGTGAAGTCTTACCTTGTCCTGTAATATGAGCAGTCAATGTGTTTTTAAAAGTGGGGATTGGTTAACTTGTTTTAGCATAAATTACCATGGTGGAAAAAGCATTTCATCAACAATTTTGTCTTAGAATTCAGTGTTGTTCAATTTGCAATTACATTTCCCTGCTGATTGAGCCTTTCCATCCTTTTCTTTTCGTTTTTTCCCCTACTGTTGTGTTGTACCTCTAAAGCTTCCTTTTGTTAATAGAGAATTTATTTATTACTCTGTTATCTATCAAACTTTCAGTCAAGTCAAGCAAGCTATTTGGGTATGTTTGGAGGAGGCAAGATCCATATTGTACTCATTGCCAAATGGAAGAAGTTACAGCGATTTTTCAATTTCGATAGTTGGTTAGGAGAATTGTGGGGTGTGGGTTTCTATTCTTTTTCGTTTTCCTTTCGGTGGTTTTCTTTTTGGGGGTGGTTTGGAGTGGTGCAGTTCTCTAAATTTACAGCTTCAGGAGCTGTTTATTTTTGTAGTTGACATCTAAATCCTTGGCTGGCTAAAGCAATTATTCGAAAATGTTAGGGCCTGGGTTGGGTCAAATCAGCTTAAATGTCTGATGCTATGGCACTCTTAACTTCTTTAACATTGCATCTTGAGTAGTCTGAGAGTGTGTTAAATTGATCTTGATTGCAGCTCCATAGATTGCTTTTCTCAATTTTTTTTTTTTAAATTTTTAATTTTATATAACTGCATTTTACTGAATTGATCATATGGGTGGTGCTTATGTGCTGTCTGAATCGCATGGTACTTTCTAAGTGAACTTTTACTTCCTCATGCAGATTGATGCTGATGATGATGCCATTTTGACAATACAAAAGCACCTAGCCTTAGACTACCATCACCAAAAGGTATTTACATTTTGAAACTGATTTGTAACATAAGTTATACTCTAGATTGCTCCCTTTGCTCATATCTGTTTGTGTGTTGTTGCATAGTCTTTGCGGATGAGATTTGTTACATATTGTCTTGCTGAGAAGTTTGCTAGGCATTTGATTATTGGATTTCTCAAGCATCTTCTCCATTATGGAGAATATGTTCACAAATAGATATTCAACYCAGGAGTATGGTGGCAGCTTTACTAGAAACTGAATAAGGATTACATTTTATAGTTTTGATTAGCTGTTTGCTTCTTCTAAAGGAATTTTGACAGAAATGAGTGAAGTGATTTCAAGAATAGGTGCTGAAGCATACTTTCCAAAAGATCAGCTTCTTGATTGGCTTTCTTATACACAAAATYAAGGGAAATAGTCAAAAGCTGACATGGTCGCACTTATTTACTTATTTTCTTTTAATCTTTCAATTGCTTAATCTCTGGAGGAGTTAGGGTGCTATTCCTTTTGAAGATACTTCTAATTGCCTGGTTGGCCCTTGTTCCTTTGAAAATTTTAATCAGTATTTCTTTGGGTAGTTATTGGTCCCCTCAGTGCCACACAAACCAAAGATGCCAAGCCCTCAGTGCCACACAAACCAGAGATGTCAAGGTTATCAAGAAAGCTGTTTATTTTACTAGCAGGTGCAATGTTAACAAAATAAACATCAGAACCTGTAACTGTTTTATACTTTAGAAGGTTTAAACCAATTAATCGGCATGCATTGCCTCGTCGTAGATGAAAAAAGAAGAAAATAGCCACGTGAAAGACYAATTGAAGAAGTGAACAATGCCTGTACTTTTTATTCATATTTATCTGTTATRACCTGAAGTGTGTTGGAAGTGTTACTGTACTTAATGGATTAGCTTTTGCCACTGGAGAAGAAAACTAGGATGCTGATTCTCATACTGTCATACAGGATATACTTGCCTGTTAGAAGAGAAGCTGCCAGACTAGAAAATGAACTCTATTCTCGGTAGATTTTAAATTAATTGATTTGTGCTTTCATTTTTGGGAAATGGTGCATCTAAAGCTGTATGAAGATTCTGGTTAATTAGTTGATTAAAGTTGGACTGCGAAAGAAAGGAACAACTGAACTTGATTAGAATAGCACTTGCGCAGCATTCCATGTGGCCTGGCCCTACTCTCTACAGCTGTATCTATTACCCTCAAAATTTTCTCTCAGAGAGTAATTAAAAAGAGTCGAGAGAATGCCAGCACTGTTTAGCCAACTGGAAAGAGAATGTGGTTTCTTCCCCCTTCACCCCCATCCAGCTTCTTTTTTTCTTGTACTTCTTGATGTATTTAGACTTGGTGACTTTTGCAGGGTCACGAGCTTGTGATGCATGTCCTATACCATCTACACTCACTCGCTGTATCAGATTCAGAACAAAGCTGTTTATCTGCTGCTGCAATATATGAGAAATTCTTGACATCAGTGGTAAGAAGATCTTAGCTAGCCATTTTCTATCTGTACAAAGAATACTTATACAAGTTCTTCTACTGTAGGCAAAATCCTTGCTGGACACTTTACCAGCCACTGACAAGTCATTTAGTCGGCTTCTTGGTGAAGTTCCTCGTGTAACTGATTCAGTGATGAGACTGCTGGATGATTTGTGTGATGAAAAATATTCTGGGAAGGATGATGGTGATCGTGTCACTCAGGGTCTTGGTGCTGTGTGGACCTTGATTTTGGTGCGGCCAGTCGATCGTCAAGCTTGCTTAGACATTGTTTTAAAGGTTTGTTGATATTGTATTTTCTCAATCAACATGTTGTGTTTTGACTATTTCTTGTCTTTGTTTGTCTATAGAGGCTGTGTGTGGATTAGTTCTCAGCTGTTGGAACTTTAAAGAAAGAATGTTTGAGAGATTTATTAGCTTTTCAACCTTTGTGCATTGCAGAATTTTTCAAAATCCACTAATGCGATTATAACATTATTATATGGGCCCACCAAAATCACCATCAACACTAAGTTAATTGATGGCTACAGGCAGTTGTTGCTGYCTTCCCGTCAGACATTCTAAAACAACTATGTGAAACTATCTCCTCAAAATAAGGAACCAAAAACTTTGCAGGCAAGCAGCAGCACTGGGCAGCACCAAAATCTATGTGTTATATTTCAACCATTGATCTCCTCTTCAAGTCTCTGAAGAATTGAAGATAGGGGTGCAACAGTTGTAGGGATTGGTGGTAGCTGTGGCTGCGGTGGCAGTGGGAAAGAGGAATAGGGAAGATGTAAGAAAGGATGGGCCAGTATTGGCTGAAAGGGCGTGCCGAGATATAAGAAAGGCAGCAGATTGGTGGAGGGAGAGGGTGAGACAACACACAAAAGAAGGGCATGACGGCACAACCTAGCTAATTTCATTTTCTATGGAGGCAGGCTGAGTTTGATTAGGTATTTCTGTTTAGGAAAGATAAGTTTGTCCTGGAACAGCAAACTGTTGAGGTTGTTACGAAAAATAAAAAGCAAAAGAAAACAAAAAGGGTATTGGCAACGATTGTTGGAAACTGAAGACGGAGAACGTGTTTTTAATCTTCTCCTTAACATATGAGCCTAGATTTATAGGCATTATGTAGAACGGGACCTTATCCTAGATAAGATGGGAGACCTTAATCTAGATAGTACATAACTGACCCTAGTATTAAAATAATAAAGTAAGTTAGCATCTGAGAGGGGTCATGATTCAGAACCATAATGATATATCATGGTGGAAAAAAGAAATCCCAAAGAAAGTATCTCTAGTTTAGGAGTACATAGTGTTGCTTGTCAGAAGAATATTTTGCTTGTTTTTAGTTTGATGGGTTTTATCTTGTTATTGCTTCATCAGAATTTCTTTCTTTTTATCCTTTTATGCTTATTTAGACCCTTGTCTTCTCTTTGTGCTGACGATACATTCAAGACTATGAGAGTAGAACTTCTGTTGATTCGGAGTTGTACCCTCTAACTTGGAACTTTACAGCTTTATATTGTTAAAGGAGGAGATGATTTTCTTCCTCAATTCAGTTTCATCTATTTTGCTGATTACGTTGTTAAAGGATGAAATCCCTGTGACATTAGCATTTGTAAGTGTTGTAGATTATTTGTTTATTACTGATGTATTTCCACTTGGCAGTGTGCTGTCCATCCGCAAGATGATATTCGAGTAAAAGCTATCCGCCTGGTATGTTGAATGGGAAATATTCTTGATTTTGCATCTTAGATCATAGGGGCATTGCAAGTTGATGCTAGATTTTCTTTTCTTCTCTTTATTTTTCTCAATAGATGTCAGGGTTTAGTTTTTGCTCCTGAAAGGCACATAAACATGGATAACCAAGCATTCAAAAGTAGATTAACAGGGATGCCGCCTATCCTCTCTTTTACTAGTTTTTGACTRGTCTATACTTTTGGCAGGTGGCAAATAAACTCTATGTGCTTGATTACATTTCAGAAACTATCGAGCAGTTTGCAACAAGGATGTTCCTGTCAGCTCTAGAACATCATGGGTCTGACATGGAATTTTCTGAGTCTGCTAGAACCGCAGGAAAAAGAAATGAGCGGGAGGTTTGAATCTCACTCTCGTCAATTTTTTGCCTATAGTTTGCTATTGTATGCTGAATGTACTTCTACTGTTATGCCATTGAACAATATAAAGGTGATGTTTACAAGTGCCTGTTCCATTCAAAATTGARAATTTATGTTTATATTCAGCTGGGAAGTCAAGAGACGTCTATTAGTGGTTCTCAAGTTTCAGAACCAGGGGTAGCTGAAAACGACTCCCTTAAGGGTGGACAAGTTGATATGCAAAGTGAATCTGTGGTGACASTAGCTTCTGCTCAACGCTACATTTCGTTGTTTTTCGCTTTATGCCCAAAGGTTTAGATGTTTTCTTCATTTTTTGGACAAAATTCGCCCCCTTCCCTCCACACACACTCTCCCCAAATAAACCTCTAGGCTGGCTTCTTACTTTTTATCATGTATGTGTCTCATGCTTTTCCTGGTATTTGATTATTTACAGAAACCTAGTCTTCTACGACTTGTTTTTGACAATTATGAACGTGCTCCCAAGGCTCTTAAACAGGTTCTTCCTATTCATGAATTTTACTTCATTATGCACGTGAGCAATCCAAGTTACCTGAATATGTTAGTTTTTGTCACACTGCTCTAATCTTGTTGACAGAAATTAGTTTCTCTGGCCTTTGGATGAAAAATTCTGAGCCAGTGTGTAATACTGAACCCAATGCAACCTACATTGCCATTTCTTATAACCTTTAGTATTTCACATTTCTTTGATATGGTATTTGAGTTCCGCAGAATTTAGTCATTCCTTCATGAATGTTTAGGAATAACTTGACCAGGACAGAAGAATAGCTCAATAATACAAAATATTACACCATGAAGCAGTATTTCGTGAGGCTAGATGCACATTCACATTTACAATATTGAAAGTCAAAAATTTTTTACAAAAAAGTGACTAACTATTCCTTGCCTAGAACCCTTGGAGTTTATACAAGTGTTCCATCTTGGGTCCTTCCGTGGACCTGATTTTGTCATTGCCGAACCTCTTCTGCACTATCATTTTGTTTTAGCCTCTTGAGAGGCTCAAACCTACCTTGTTTATAGCATCATTCCTGTTAAGAAATTTTATCACTCTTACTTTGTGATTTTTGGTATTTACTTTATTTTCGTGAAAGAAAATTGTTGGTAGCTTGTTTACGCGAGGAATTACACATGTTAGATTATGCACATGCACTGAGAGAACTTGGTTCCAATGCTAAGTTACATGCTTATATTGGATGGCCATGATTTGCTAGTGCAGGCTGTGCATCGCCAGATTCCTATTTTGATAAGGGCTCTTGGCACGTCATACTCTGAATTGCTTCAAATAGTATCTGATCCGCCTCATGGAAGTGAGAACCTTTTGACACAGGTATTTTGTGATGCAACAAAACTGTTGAAACCCTGTATGATTTTTTCATCTTGAATTCAATGACTTAGAACACTAACATGATTTTCTATTTAATGGACAGGTGCTACATATTCTGTCAAAGGGTACAACGCCTCCACCAGATTTAATTGCGACRGTTAAACAATTATATGAAACTAAGTTGAAGGTATTCATATTACTTATCTTTCTTCCGCCACYATGGGGTGCAGGGCTGGGAATTGCAGGCAGAAAGGAATTCTGTTTCCTACTCGTTTCATTGTTGAGTCACATGAACTGTTTTCCATTTGTCTTATTTTTTCTMTCTGCAGGATGCGACCATTCTGATTCCAATACTGTCCTCATTTTCCAAAAATGAGGTATGCTTGACTATCAAATTTCTACTTATCTATTTACTTCAGTTAATTTAGCGAAAAAACCTTTTTGGTTGCTATATTCTAGTATTCTCATTCTTATTTACTCTTTTCCTTTTTACCTTCAACATGATTTAAATTCATATACTTGTATTTTAAGGCTGTTTCACCTGGTTTACGAAGATTTTGGGGGTACTCTTTCTCTTTCCTACATAAACCTTGCATTTTAGCAAGCTGATAGACATTGTTTGGTGAGGAAAATGGAATTGCATAACTCATGTATTCGAGTAGTATTTAAATTTGTGCACCGTAATGGTGTATGTGTTTCTGATAGCTGGAAGGAGACATCGTGCTGGTTTCTTCCTTTTGCCCATGTATAAATGGTTTGTTTAGGATTTGGCTGTTGTTGTACGACAAACTTGATAATTTTCCATAAATGATGTTGACTATGAATTTAGAAATCAATGTCAACTATGAATTTTAGCAATCGARGTTGACTGAATTTTAAAAATCGAGGCTGAAAATGACAGCACACTAAAGAAGAAAGAGGAGGGAAAAGAAATCRGAGTCACGACAGTAGTGTCTTGGTCATCACACCCAAGGCTTATCTGCGTTATAAAATCCTGTAARTGAGTAAAGCTGCAGAAAACGCACTCGAAACACTTTCTGCTGGTCTAACTAGGAATTCAAATCTTAAAGCAAAGAGGTCTCCTAAACTGAAATAATAAAGACTTCATCTTAAACCTTAGTATTTCTAATGGAATAAATAGTAAACTCCATGGGAAGCTGGAATTGGAAAATTTACTGTAAATTGAATTACCATAATAACCATAAATTCAGAACCCATAAAGTCTAACCTAATATTTCTAAATGAAGACTTTTGTATTATAAGATATCAGAATTTGTAACTTACATTAGTCAAATGATTTAAACTCTGGCAAAACCAATGTAGAGTTTGAGTCCTTTATAGATTGCATCAGTTGTTCTTCTTGTAGTCTTAACTCTGTGCAATAATGTTTGTCGTTTTGACGACTTTGTGAAAGAAGGTTGATGTTTGCACGGTATCAGGTATTGCCTATTTTTCCTAGGCTTGTTGATCTCCCATCAGATAAGTTTCAGATGGCACTTGCTCATATACTCCAAGTATGTATTGATGTTTCCTTTCAATTTTTCTCTGTTGAACCACAAGATTGTTTCCCTCTTCTAAGAGTTCTAGTAAAAAAGGGTTCCMAAGTCCATAATGTTTCTTGGCAGGGATCGGCACATACAGGACCAGCATTGACACCAGCAGAAGTGATGGTGGCAATCCATGACATTAATCCTGAAAGGGATCGCATCCCATTGAAAAAGGTGTTGAACTGTTTTCTGCAAAAACGTAGAATAGATATCATATACAAGGCACCAAGGTGGTGCAACCATTGTACACAAAAGTGCAGCTCTTTTGGGGAAATTTGTGCAACTAGCTAAGTTATTGATGAAAGTGTTCATGACAGGAGATATGAGTTCAGTATTTTGGTCTACTTTCTGTTTATGGTTATTCAAGAACTTGTAGCAGTGAGTCACAGCCAGTAGAAATGAAATATTTTTGGTATCATTTGTAGTACTATAATGAGTTTATTAGAGCTAAAAATATATTGGTATTTTATTTGATCTCCCTAGGATTTAAGTTGTCCATTTAACATATAATATTTGCATATAACATTTTTAAGGCTTTTTGCTTTCAGATTATGGATGCTTGCTCAGTTTGCTTTGAGCAGCGCACAGTTTTCACACAACAGGTCATGGCTAAGGCCTTGAACCAGATGGTATGACAAAATTGCTACGTGAATTGACAGTTGATGCATTTAATATTGGTTTTTGCTTATGTTGTTTCGTCTGTTAGGTGGATCAAACTCCTCTACCARTGCTGTTTATGAGAACAGTGATTCAGACCACTGATGCTTTTCCTTCACTGGTAAAAGGCACCCCTCTCACTAGTTCTCTCAATATGCTGCTAACTGTGAAGATGTTTCTACTTTTCATGTTCGAGACTGATTTCTAATAGTTATGCACRGAGTATTTTCAAAATTACTTCATCAACAACATGAGATCTCCTGAAAACCACGTCGAGGGTCTTCAGTAGGAAGCAAGCAATTCATTTGGTACAGCCAGCTATTACACAAACCAAAAAAATACCTAAGAAGTACCGTCTTGACTGTGTTCAAAACCTAAATGCTAACTACATATATTATGCAAATGTGGCATGTGACCCTGGGTAGATATTCCAATTCCCTTATGCTGTGACCTTCTTACTGGAATTGGTTTGAGAGTGTGGTGCATGTTGGAGACATCAGTAATTAGCTCCTCACCCAATTATAGGCTATGCTTCTGAATGTAAAATGAATATTCTTAATAATTTCTTTTTTGAGCAACAAAATAAATAGCTATCTTACACCACAAAACGGCGTACAAAAAACGATCCTTTTCAAATTGGRAGCAGTTTAAAATAATTGAAATGAAGAGACCTTGAAATGTGTAACAAACTAGACATTTTATGCCTTCAACTGATAACTGAGCGTTTTTYTTCAAAAGTTAGTTTTAGAAAAGTTGTAAACTGACACTTTTATTGGACATATTATGTGTATACAACTGAGTGATCCTACATGTATTTTAAGGAATGTAGTTATAATCAATAATTGGATGATTTACTTTATATCCAGGTGGATTTTGTCATGGAGATATTATCGAAACTTGTGAGCAGACAGGTACTTACTTTTGCTTAAGTTACTTTGTTTCCCCCCTCTTTCCAATTGTAATGGGAAGCTCTTTAGCAAAAGCTGAATGTAGATTATTTCTCATATGCTGAAACTTGTGGCACAGCATTTTGCATCACTGGCGAACTGATTGACACCTTATGCTTCCCATGTTTGTCTACAGATCTGGAAAATGCCAAAACTCTGGGTGGGATTTTTGAAGTGTGTATCGCAGACGCAGCCGCATTCATTTCGTGTTTTGTTACAGGTATTACTTGGTCTACTTTCACTTTACATCTCCTTTATTCTTTTCAGAATTTCTTTTTTCTTGTTGGCTGACCATGCAAGTGGCTAACTTTTACAAACCTTGTCGCAGTTACCATCATCACAACTTGAAAGTGCTCTGAACAAATATGCTAACCTCCGAGGACCGTTAGCTGCCTATGCAAATCAACCTAGTGTTAAAAGTTCGCTGTCCAGGTACAGTTTTTTTGACCCAACATCCATCTTTCTGTTCAAAATGCAGAAGAATTATAATCGTCATTTAGCTACCCTTGAGACTTTTCAATGCGCCAAGTATTSTGTTTGCTTAGTAATTTGAATACGTCATTGTAAGACAATATCGTTTAGAATTTTTGGGAAAGATGAAAGCTAGTATAGTTAGGATTCTCTTTTTGTGTGTTCATTTATGGAGATAGTGGATATTGCATATCCAGCAGTAGTGGTAGAATTCTTGCCTGAAGGATGTTTGGAAGTTTGTAGGTCTTAAGCATAGTGGATACCCTTGATGTTCATGCACCTGAAAAATAGAATCAGTATTGAATCACTCCCTAATATATGAAGTGCATGTCCGCATTTTCATGCTGGCTGTATAATTCTCCCCACTCCCTTTGACTATTTGCTAATCTGTTGAAGTTAATTTCAACACAAATTTGCACCTTCTAATTTTGGAATAACACCAACCTTTTTCTTTCTTTACCTGGAGCCTCYTCTCAGGTATATTCGCACTGATTCATTTTTGGATCTTCACAACGAGGTTCTCACTCACATTTGATTCATACATTCTCGTGGTTGATTAATAGTCTCACTCACCCAGTGGAGTTATACTCGTCACATATCACTCATTGGAGCTTTCGCTCCCTTCACATCAGCATAGGGAAACCTACTTTTACTAATATGAAAGTCAGCATTCCACTACCCAAACACCTAGAGAATATAGATACCATTTGGAAATATGTAAAGGCTTCTTACCTCTAAGAATCATCAGAATTAACAGCTTAGACTAACAAAAGATATATCTCATTATATTATGCAAACTATAGTTTATATATAATTAATCTTTGACCTAAAGCTTTGTATTGGTTCTAATGATGGCATTCAATTAACTGTAGGGAGCACTGAGGTTTGGTTTTAGGTGTCTGTCCTATGTAGCACTGAGAATTATTGGTATGCATTTTGGCAGATCAGTCTTGGTTCTTCTTGGCCTGGGAAATGAATCGCATATGCAGCAATTGCATCTCTCGTCATCCTTGCATTCCTCAGACACAAGCTCTACACTCCATGGTGCAATGCCAACGTAATACCTCGTGTTGTTGGGGTCATCAAAGAATTTATGTTCGTTGGTCTGCATTGCTTCTTCAAAGCCCTGCATCTTGTTTCGGGTTTGCAGCATGATTACCATGAAGAGTCTACCATGCCGATGCTAGGAAGCCTGGGATTTTCTGGATCATCATTCAGGGCAAAGAGTTGGAGCAAATTTTGTTGGGGGAAATTTTCACCATCAGCAGGATGTACAATATTATTTGCTTTTCCGGCTCCGTCATTCATTGTGAACTTGACCTGATATCTCTAAATAAATAAAAATGTTCATTTTTCTGAGCTGTTCTATATAGAGTTTACACATATGCTCTTGGATGTCTTTCCTCTTTTCCTCACAGCGGTGAATTTGAAGAGGCCGGTTCTTTAAGTTAATGGACTTACATATGATCAATCTAAAAACTTAAGGCAACTTATACTTGAAGAATTCGAAATACCAACGGATTTGAAAGAACCAGTAAAGTTAGACAAATTATCATATCGCATGGCAAAAGTGCCTTTGCTTTTCCAYAGGAGCCACAAAATTTTATATGCATTTGAAGTCTAAAATTTGCAGTACGACATACAAGACTGCGGAATAAAAAGCTAGAAGCACTCTTACTAGAGCAATCCSCAAATTCTCGGATTCTCAATGTGTCCCTCGTTTTTAATCCTAATGACAAAGAGAAGCTAAACCTAGCATATTTACACCTCCCGTTCAAAAAAAACCACTCGCAATGCAGCTTTGAACTTCACAWCTGAAAGTCAATTACATTCTTGAAGAAGATCAAAAAGCTGGTTAAGGGTCGTGGAAACTTTACCGAGGCAATCAATGAGTTTGACACCTTGAAGCCTAGTAAAATCAGTCCGGACAGCCTCAGCATTTTTCAAGTCCGCCAACGTATAATCGATATCCTCACCAAGGTTTCCTTGAAGGATTGCGTTAATGAGTTCAGTATGTTTTTGCAGCTCGGCAGTCATCATCTTTTCCCTTTCATCTTCACTGCCGGGCTCAAGCTTCACCTTACTTGCCATGTTGACTCTTTCTGGTATTTCATTCAAGCTCGATGGTTCCTGTTTTGTATTTGAACTCACGCTCACTCTCCAAGGAAGGAAACCCTCTTCAATTTTGCGTTTACGAGTTATCATCTTCTTCCTCTGCTTCTTGGGTCCTATTGATACACAAAACATAAGAAGATGAAGCTCAATACAAATGGAAACTTTAGAGAAACCGAAACTCTTGGTTAAACAGTTATTTYTGACATTCAAGAATGCAACTAGGGATGCGTCCATACCCTACTCTTTTTTCAAGATATCAGCAAGAACCTATTTCAAATATTTACTTGGGACTTCATCTGCATGAGCAACTCCAAGAAAGGTCCAAAGCTCCACAAGAATTCAGTTAACTTGTTTACCAGTGGTCAATAAATAAGGATAGCTTCATATACCACCAGAGCAATAAATATCTAGAGGAATTCCACTCCTACTTGGAGTCCTAAACTCATAAGCCTAAACTATCTCGACCTAGAGGAATATAATCATAGTACAAGTATCAGGCCTCCTTTATGAAAAATTACAGAACATTTAATATTCAAAATCTGAGCTCATAAACAGCATCAATCCCCCTGAATAAATTGTCTTCTCCAATCATATTCTTGCTGGCTCCTGTTTTAGGTTTCATCGAATCCAATAGTTTGAGGGATAATTTTCTCACCCGATGCTTAGGCCCAAGTATTACTCATCCCGTATAATCCAACCTGTAAATCAGATCAGTTCTAAATGTATTTTTTTCATTAAAAAAGATATTCAAAAATTAAAATCGAAGGCAAATGCCTCCTACTCATTTCTAACCTAGCAAAGGGAAGTATCACATTAAAAGCAACTGAACTAATTGAAGATTGACTTTCAGCAGGGTTTGATCAAGAAGACTAGAACTATAAAGATGGTCACTATCTCCAATCTAGCATTTCCAGGATCTCCTTCCACCAACTGGTAATTAATTCATGCCAGATAAATAAGGATAACTAAAAGCAAAATGAATTATTGCTGCCAGAATATGGAGCACCTACTCTGTGCAATAAGCTAACTGGCATTGTCATGTCCAAAACATACAAACTCCTGTTACATTTACATGTTGAAAGCAATTGTATACAATAATAAAGTGAACTCAAATGAAAGATCCTAGTGACGAGATCACAGATATCAGCCAGAAACATATAAATCCACCAGAATCCAGTTAGCATACAGATTAACCTTAGAAAATGAAGAACTCCTCTTCCTCTAGGATTCCTCTGCTCTGTATCTAACACCTATTACAAGTTAGTCCGAAAATTACAATATGGATTATGCTACTAAAATATTTTCAACTCTTTAACACTCTTTATATACATCAAGCGAACCTAAACTATTTCCCCATATCAAACTCATCATACATACTTACGATAGAACAACCTAGGCCCTTCCTCTGATTTACAATAAAATGCACCAGCAGAGTTCTAATACTCGAGATCCGAGAATCCAAAAAGAAAACCCATTAAGCATTGCAAATTACTATAGCTATAGCATAACCATATAAGTATGCTCCATCACAATTGCTTCACCTWTAATTGAATATTCAAGAAAAAAGGTCCAATTAGACTATTTATGCCCAGAAATTAGAASAGATAAATAATAGGAATTTGCATACCAGTTTGCAAAAAGAACTTGTTAGTATTGGCCCGGTTTCCAGTGTCACTATCGGGGTCTGATCCGGGTCCCTCAGCATTATTATCTCCTTTTTTCTCGGCATACCTATCAATGGCCTTGAATAATTCGCTATCGAATTCTTCAGGTAGTCCTAGCTCTTTCCTCTTGCTTGCATCGAACYACCAGTAACTCCCTTTCCATGGCTTTACCCTCTTGTACTCAGCCCGAAGCTCTTCCCACTTCTTCTTGCACTGGTTAAGGCTCCTGTTCACTTCTAAGGCGTTGCAGTTCTCTACCACCAGCTGCCACTTTTGGAACGACGCAAGCGCTTGTCGCCACTCTCCTTCGATCGCGTTGATCTCGTTAACCAATGTCAAACACTCCCTTGCGGTCCAATCTGGTGCCGCCTGCGATCGCGTGCACCGCGATCCCTTCTCCATTTCCAGTCTTTAACTGCTTATGTTATATTATCATATGCTAAAGGAAGCAAAAGAAAACCCCGACAGGGTTGCATCCAAGAGGTAGATGGTGTAGATTGATAGGCGTCAGACTGGTAGAAACCATAAATTGTTGACTATTGCCCCGCATGCAGCGATCGGTCGGAGTTCGGAATCGCTAAATACTGCTGTTGGAGTCCGTGTAAGGACATAGAGAGGGGATTGAGTGATGGAAAACGAGTCGGGCTTAAACGGCCCCGGACCAGAATGCCAAACCCCGTCCCGGACCCGCCTGGAATATAAATGTAGCACTAGAGATCTGTTCTGCTACAGACCCCGGTCCAGTTTTGTTCATGGGTTTACATATATTTGGGCCGCCGGCTTCTTTGAATTGATCCATTGGGCCCTTTGGAAAAATTCTAAATGGCCATTTTTCTGATATTTTTTAATCAAATATTATATTATTACACTTTAACCCTCAAAATATCTCCTAAATTCCTCAAAATTATTACAACAATCTTCTCAAACTCTCCTCAGCTCTCAAAATTCACAAACATTGCAACCAAAAAAAAAAAAAAAAAATTCTTGAAGAAGGTTTGATCCAAGAGGAAGAAAATATCAAATTCAAATTCTGATCATCTTCAAATAGTTAAGAATTTTGTAACGATTCATTAAATTGTTTGCAATCCTCTGCTCTTAATTTTCTTACATATTTATTTGTTGTTTTAGTTATATTATTMTATCTGTTTGAATTTTTTTTTCTTACTATACTAGTTTTACATTTTTATTCCATTTGAATCATGGTCAACAGCATTTGGACTGGAGAATGCGATTGCATTATAAGGTCACAATTGAATAAATCGAACAATCTCTAATTGACGTAACATGAAAACTATTAATTCGAAAATATCAGGGTCAGTCATCCTAAATTTAGAATTCATTTCTTGTTGGAAATATTTAATTTTTTTCTTACTTATATTCCTAGTTCTACATTTTTATTTATTTGGATTATTGTATTGCTCAAATTTTAGTTTCTTACTTAATACTAATTTTTGTTATGAATCTAATTCTTGTAGTGCTTTAATACTAGTTTAAATTTTACTCCTACTTCTTTGTTCTTATTTTCTGTGAAATTTGAAAATAGATTCACATATAATCTTCCCATAAACTTCAATTTTAAGTAACATGAATAATTTTAAACATTTTGAGAACCTGGAAAGTAAGGTTTAGGTGAAGGAATCAGTAGTATTCCAACACCAACCGAAGCTCAATTTTGTCAAAGTTGCTATCATCATTCATAATAATATAGGCATATTGTAACCCTACGAAAATGAGGACTCCTTGTTGAATTTTTTTTGAAAAGAATAAAAAAGAAATAAAGATATTTGTAGATTGTGCAAGACTGATTTGAATAAATAGATAGCGTTGAGACAGGCACAATAAATAGGTACTTGAACGATTTACTTAGAAAAAGTGAGCCACTGATTCAGGTACAAGATACTATCATTACTGCCCGGACAATTAGACATCCAACCCGTAAATTGCAAGAGCGGAGCTCTACCAACTGAGCTATATCCCTCGAGCCAAGCGGAGCATGCATGAAGTAGTCAGATGCTTCTTCTATTCTTTTCCCTGGCACAGCTGGGCCATCCTGAACTTGAACGAGAGACCTCGCCCGTGAAGTAAATTATCCTGCACTTGGAAGAAGAAGTAGAAAAAGGAATAAATATAGTGATAATTTAATTCTTCGTCGCCGTAGTAAATAGGAGAGAAAATCGAATTTTTTCTTGGTCTTTACAAAAAAAAAAACAAATCTTTTGTAGCCCAACCATTTTATTTAAAAATTGATAAACTCTAACACCAAAAAGTTAGAAAAAGAAAATAATAGTAACTTGCGTCCGAAGCACTTACATATATCCCCACAAATGATTCGGGCATACAATTGCTATCCATAAACGGGGAAGAGAGGGACATCTTCCTATTTAGATAAACAGAATCCTATATGGTGGTGCACAATGGAAGAATTTTCAACCTACATATTATGAAGGATATGCAAAAAAGCGATAGAGATTCGTCGATTATAAGTTCAATAATATTACATTAATGTGTTGAGGATTAATAAAAATATTAATAAAAAAAAAAAATAAATTTTAATTAAATATTAATATAATATTAGAAAATATTAATAAAGTGGTAGGAGTGATATACGATGCTTTGAATGACATTAAGAGACAACTATTCTAATTAATTTAGTCGACCACGAATAGGACTACCAAATAATCGTCGTTGAAAAATTTATATAAGTTAACGTCCTTTTTTATCTACTAGTTATTGATTCATTCTTATAGTGAAGTGTTTATAAAGACGACAATTATTTTATATAATATATCTTAGGGACGTGCACGAATAACAAAATCTTATGTGGAATGTTGTGTGTCTAATTGGTCAGGAGGCGAAAGGGAGACTGCGAAGAAAAAGGTCTCTTATCAAGCTCTCAAATTCACAAAGCTTGCAAAAAGACAGATAGGTGTGGATGTTAGATTTGATGTGGAAATTAATGGCGCAGGGGAGGGGTATGGAATTGTTAGTGTGTTGTTAGGCATAATGTGATACGGTTAAGTGTATTCTGTGGGCTAACATTTGTGTTGTTGTTGAAAAAAGTTGCAAAGGAAAGTGCAGGCGAAGAAGACAAAAACATTCCTAAAAAAAAAAAAAAAATGATATAAAACGAGTCAGAACAGTGGTGGAGTGTTGGGTCGCAGGAGAGAACCCGAACGGTACGAAATTTCCAATTGCTCAATTCAAAAGAGGCAGGACAGGCAGATGAGGTCATGCAGGATCTAAAAGAGCCTGTCGTTGAAGTTAGGGTCCTGATCCTAACCGAGTTCCCAGGTAACTGAGAACATGAAAAGGTGCTTTTATGGCATGACGGGGGGGTTCAAGCCCTGTTCTAATGCCCAACCTCTGTTTGCCACTCACTCCTACTTTTTCTACATTGTGGTTCATTTTCGTGGGACCTATGTTGACGGAAAAATGGGTTTTCACTAAGGTCTCAAAGGTGCTTCGCAAAGAATACTGACAGGGACACAAGAAAAAGAGTGTTTAGGCGTATAAAAAATAAAGGGAGCTAGTAGATTGAAGGCGGGTTAATAATACCTCGCAACATATATCTAAAAGCATTTTGTCATTGCATCAGAAACAAGTCTGCTAATGTACGGAAGAGAAAAATAACCCAGGACAGCAGAATTCACAAGATTCGGCCCTTGTTTCACACTCGTAGTTTGGATCCTTCTTGTGTTTGGCCGTGGTAGGGAATTGATCATTCCCAACACTTGGTCCAGACTATCCTGTGGGTAATTCATTTTCCCTCTTCTGCGCTCCTCGAGCAAATGTGAGTTAGTGTGAGAGGAGGTGTGCAGAGCTTGATTCGAGGACAGGACTCACCTAATATACCTTCCGACCATCTCACTATAACATGTTTTCTCTACATGACCCACACACAACTGACCCTCTAATATTCTTACGTATTTTAAATTATTATGCTTAAGATGAGGAAGTAAAGATGGGCATAAAATTAAAATAGACTTATTCTTCTTGCCTCGGCTATCACTCACCTGTTGTCCCCGCTCCCCGCTCCTCTCCCACAGGGAGAACCTATTAACATAGGACTTTTGATGTAAATAGGGCCTCTGAGCCGGAGTGGTAGTATTGCCACATAGCAAATCTGCCGATAAGTCCGAATTAATGAAGAAAGGAACTTTTGCGTATATTCTTCCATCTTTTGGTTACAGGTTTACTCGACAACTCATAATTAAATCCACAATCAGAACGACAAAGCAAATACCATGCTTATATCCTCGTCATCGTGATTGAGGCGTAGGCTATAAATCTCCTTGATTGAAACTGCACTGCGGTCAAGTAAACACATTAATGGCTTTACTCTTGTAACCAAACGCTAACAAACTCTACTAGATTAAATGTTGTTTGCAATTTCTTGTCTTAAAAGAATTTCCTGTTGTTAATTCAAGTTGCAAGAAAGACATTTTAGAGACTCCTCATCTCTCCTAAACCAATTACTCTCTCTTT
>MEJB01000017.1:4900089-4975761 GCA_001752375.1 Rhazya stricta
ATGCCCGGTTCAAATGGAGTGGACCTTCTTTTGGAGGGTAAATGATCATCCTCACATTGGTCCAGAATATTGTGGGTATTCATTTTGGTTTCTCTTTTGGTTCGAGCCAAGTTATTATTTGAGATTGCACTTGTTAGAAAAAGACTACTACTATATCGATATACTATAAATGTTTTTATTAATGACAAAACTGATATCTTTTCTTTAATTTTAAATATTATGCTTAAGAGAAATAAACAACATAAATTAAATAACTATTCTTCTTGGCTCGGCTTCACTCACCCTGTTGTCCCCCTCCCCCTCCTCTCCCCGGGAACCATATTAATGGACTTTGATGAAATAGGCCTCTAGCGATTGTATTGCACAAATGCAAATCTGCAAAAGTCCGAGAATGAATGAGAAGGAACTTTTGCCGTATATTCTTCCATCTTTTGGTTACAGTCTTAACTCGAACACATCAATAATTAAATCACAATCAGAACCGAACAGCAATACCATCATTGTCCCGTCTCGGTAGGCGTCGGCTACTTAAATTCTGATGAAATTGAGGCAGTAACAATAACATCTTACCTCAGAACCAAAAGCAAAACTCTACAGAAAAAGATTGTGCAATCCTGCAAAGAATTTCCTGTTGTTAATCAAGTTGCAAGAAAAGACATAGAGATCTATAAACAAGCTCGTGGTTTCATCATCTATGCCTATTCTATAACGCACAGAAGGTGTCTGAGTGCTGCTTCAGCTCTTCGGGGCTGACTTGCTCTGATGATTTCTTGTTCGCTGGAGGTGCACTGCCATAAAATCATGTGCCAAGACATGGCAAATAAATAATATCAATAGACTTTTCTTTGGGTGGTATTCCGACAAGATTCAGATAAACTTGATGCTAGTAAATATTAGCGAATGAAATAATTCCTGAACTATGTAGAAGACAGATATTCATCCGTTTAGTTATGTGTCCAATATATGAAGATTCTTTGCCTGTCAAAAGATTTCCACACTGCTTTTATTTTTCCCATTTAGACATGAGGTAGCCAAAAGCAAAAGAGGATTTTCCCACAAACAAAGACATTGTAGGTCTAAGATCATCTCAGCAGGCTCAGATATATAAGACRTACCTCCTGGATTGAACATAGTTTGGCCAATGTTTGGGTCTATTCCATCATTAAGTTGGAATAACAACATCGAGATTCTTCTGCAGAAGCCACGCTCCAGGATAAACTAGTTCACGAGCTTCCAAATGAAGGTGCCAATTCATTACTCTTGAACAGCTAGGAGGGATGCCTTCCATTTGGTTTTCATCTTCGACAACTTGTTCCATAAATGTAGTTTCCTGTGTCAATATGGGCACATAAGTTTCCATCTTGTTTCTCTTATTTAATTTGAAGAACATCTATATCCAGAAAATAAATACAAAAGGCAAATAGATTAAAAATTGTGAGGGCACAATTCATACTTGGAAACCCTCCTTTACTGTGTCTAATTGCCTAACTGGATCCGAAGTCGGTCGTCGCCATCTTTTGGGATCCCACAGTATGGTACTATTGAAGGCAAAACCTGACATGTCAACATGAAATCTACGAAGTCGTTTGCTTTTCTCATTTGTGTGCCATCCTATCACTTGACTTCCATTACACACCGGACCTTCTAAAATTGCTTTGTTTTTGCTTTGAGCCAGCATTGCAACAGGCCAGGTACCAAAACGCCTATAAAAAAAAAAAAAATACTGAAATTACCTAGAGAAAGGAAACATCCCCAGATAGGGGTTTGGGAAGGGATAAAGTAGGTCGCAACACATAATTGCAAAGCATGAACATCAAGAAATATGCAACATTCAGTCACCATTTACCAAATATAGACTAGCATACTTGAACAGTGGTTCTTTCAGTTTCTTATTCAACTAATATGGTCAAGCTGATTGACTCGATTGTAGCAGCAACAAGATGCAACAAGAGGGTTGCCTGCCCAAATCCTAAGGTACTAGAAAAGGTCAGACAACTTCCTTTTTTCACTCAACAACTGCCCCATTGCCCCCATAACTTGAATTGTGATCCTATTTAATCCAATTGTCAATATTTCAAACCATATTTAAATGGGAAAGTGATTGCCACTCATAATGTAATCAATCAACCAAGACGAATTGGGAACAGTCCTAGAATGCTTGGTAGGTTAGGTAACAAAACAACCACTATCCGTCCAAGAATACTGCAAATGGGTGAAATTGGCAATAATGCAAGTTCAGGGGGAAAATACATCACAAATATAAGTTTAGGATAAGTGCCATTAGGACAATACTTGGGAAGTACAAAGCAGAATTAACCAAAAATTTTGTCAAACAAAGAGAGTCAAACAAGACAAGCAAAAAGCTTTAGAGAGAGAACATACAAATTATTACTTACATCTGAGACATACCAGAGAACTATACAAAGCATCAGTCGGTTCCGGTTACATCAAACCKCCCRCCCCCCCCCCCACCCTCCTTCTCCTCTGGCTTGCTCATTTGCAACTATGATTAGATGCCATGTTAGTAGCAAGTTTGTTTTGCTGTTACATCTTCCAGGCCAGCTCAACTCAGTGTATGSAGATAGTTGCAAAAAAACAAACAGTAGATCAATGTACTGAAAAATAACATGACACCTTTTCTTCCAATACCATGTCATGGGAAGATGAAATATTTTTTTAGCAGCCAAAATGTGGTCTCAACAAGAGAGGGAAGGAAAGCAGGTAGGAAAGAGAAAAAATCCCTGACAAAATTTAGGAACTTTATGGCCTAGTAKAAAGAGAAGGCTGGATAATGTGATAATAGAAAGGAATGGCCCAAGGGTCAAGTTTCATCAAGTGCTAAGACTTTGACAGAAATCATAATCTGACCATGGTATGGAATGAAAGAGGTTCTTAATCCATTTTTTGCTTTTCGGAAAGAAAAGCAGACTTCTTTCTTATCCTAAATGAATTTCTAACTTGAAAAGGTAGGAATTAGAGGAATCACGGGAACGCCTTTTGATATTACTCTTAGTTGGATCTCCTGTAGAGCAATTGAATCCTTCATTTACCTGTAGTTTGTTAGACAGAAGGGGATTCCACTGGATCTGGAAAAATAACGTTGTAATTTTTATGTTTACAAGTCTGAATACAACATGGGATAAAACTGATGAAAACCTAGGATTTCGTTTCAGGATACATAAATATGTAGCAGTTAATAAACTCAGATTGAAGGACCATATAAGGTAGATGTCAATCTTGGGCTTGAGCCTCAACCCATATTATTCGAACAATTTTATACGAACTGCTCAAGCATACAATTCAACAATTCTGTAAGCACATTCGTCAAATTCATTGACAAGCTTTTTTCTTGTTAAGTTACTATTCCCACAAGTGTGCTAGAACAGATTGCAAGCAGGAAGTAAATTATTAGTACACACTTCATTCATGAAGCAGGACAATCTCCAAAGAATCTCATATCTTTCTCTCCTCTCGCCCCCTCTCCTACCCTCCCAAACCCACCACAAAGAAAAAAGAAAAAGATAAAGAAAAGAGCAGCATTATGAAAGATGTTTCGTTATTCTTTTCCGTTTCTAAGGAAATACCTTCAATTGAAATGTTCTAAAGTCTATGAGCTTTCTTAATTCATGGAGCAAAACAAATCCAACCCCACTGTTAAGCTGTAAGCGATGTGTCCAACATATCGCTTTCAACTATAAGGGAAAGGTCAAAATACCTTAAAACAACAGTTAGAAGTCAACTCAATCTTAATAGTGTCACGTGCAAAAAGACCTAGCAAGAAGATAAGCATATATTTTGCAAGGCAAATTAAGGAATTTTTATACAAGGATAAACTACCAAAAGACAGTAAGAAATTAGGAAGCCACTGGAGATGATCAATAAGTAGCTGAGGTATCGTGTTCCGTCAACTGTTTAAATCTCGACAGTATAAGTTTGATCCTTCATCTTCTTATTTTTTCCTTCCAAATTCCAATTGCAACTCGTGAGCTCATCACGATGACATTCAACATCTAAATGAAAGGCATATTTTTCTCTCTCTTACACTTTTCTTTTATTATCTTTTTCTTTTTGGTTCTTCTCCAACCCTACTTACATAAAACCATATACTAGGGAACGCTTGTATATTAATCACGAATACCGAAGTTCTTAGAAAGCATTTAGTGTTCCAAAATGGCCACAAGCTAAGGGGGAAGAAGAAAACAATAATGTTCGATCTTTTGCCTTTTTTCATTTGCTTGTAGAAAGTAAGTTGTTTGAGTAGTTCTTTTGAATGGATTTCCTTTCAATTTTCACAGACTAAACTGGAAGTACCACAAGATAGCATCTCAACAATCYTATAAGCAATCATTCAGTTGCTTTGTCCGTTCAATTTCACTAGTGAGAGATTATGAACAAAACAYCATAACATAGCATTCCAAACATTTGTGCAAGCAAAAAGAAATTCATCCACCGTATTATCAGTTTTTGCTTTTTGATAGATTTAAGAAGCAATGAAATTCTTTGGGTTGTGAAGTATAATCAACAAAATCACGAATGGAAAAATAGCACAAGAAAAGATCTCAGTAAGAAATATAAACATAACCAGGTGAAGAATACTTGCAGTACTAATCTCACTAATGTTTACCTGATTGCTCTCATGCTCTCAAACAACTCGAGAGAATAGACATTATCATCATCAGCAAAATAGACAATCCCACCAAGCTTATGACGTTCAATATGCTCCAGTGCAGTATTCCTCTGATGCACACCCCTGTCCTTTATATCTGTCAAATTCTTTGAACATACCAAGTGTCTATACATAACACCAGTCTTCCTCAGAATATCTGCAGTCTCCATTGATGCTGCATTCATCTCCACCACAATCCACAAGATTGGTGGCGCCACCAGTCTCAAAGTCTGCCCTAACCTATTCAAATAATAGGCCTGAAGTGCCCTGTTATACGTAGGTGTCACCACAATCAATTGGTTCCGGGGAACAAAATCAAACCTCTCTTTCACATCGCGAAGATCAACTATCCCCAGTCCAACTGTATCCGATGCAAGATTTTCCACCAGCCTCTCCACAACAGCCACATCCTTCACACCTTCGACCTCGACATTTTCCACCGGCTTCGCTACAAACTTATCTTCAAAGCCTTTAATATCTTCGACCTCACCAAATGGCGCCATACCTAAAAGAAATCCTATTAAGAAGAATATCAAACACCTATAGAAAGATCGTTTCCACGTATTGACGCCTTTCCGAGAATTCTTCTGGACCAAATCTCCAGTGATGAATCTTCGCACACCAAAGCCGAGTGTTGAGAGAGTAGATGGGGCTTTCCCCTTGTGAGTCGACGCTTGAACGGAAAATGGATTTCCTCCGTTCTGATACGACCGATCGTGATACGGCGACAATGTTCTTCGAATCGATGCCATCGATGCTGATTTGATAAAAATAGCATAGAGCTAATCAACTCAGTTACATATGTAAATAAAAAAAATTTGAGAGTTCCAGATTTCACGAAGCTAATCAACAAAAAAATGGAAAGAAATGTAAATATTTGACTACTGATAATTTACACTTAAATACACTATCAAATTCATCGGTTTCTTTGCGGAAATCAAACGAATTTTTTGCAATTGATCTCAAAAGATGAATTGCAAAAGGATGTAAGTCTATAATTGATTGAGCTAAAGAAAAATTTGCTGCGCGAAGCAAATGTATCCAAACCCTAAGTCAGAAAAGAACTGAAAGAGTTCTGCAAATGCTTTTTCTAATATAATACTACTGTAGTCGAGATCCGGCTGCTTTAGAAAGAAATCCACAGAAAAGTTATATGTAGTTTTCGATTTTAATGGTGAATTTGAGCAAGAGACGAAGTTGGCGTAACTGAGAAAATTTATTTCTGTTTTCTTTTTGYATGATTTTCTATTTAATTTTACCGCGTGGCATTTTGGAGYGGTCCAGCCACGCACTGTGCGCGCCAATAGGATTTAGCAAATATCGTAAGTGACTTGTTGTGACTAAAATGGTGCTGGCAAATTTTTGGCACGTGGAAGATGAATCGTGGGAAATACGCCTTCCCTMGTAATTGTAACATTTMTTSCCTTACTGGTGCCCTTACCAGTGTCCYAGCYAAACTCAAAGCAATTACTAATCATTGTCTTATCGGTAWAAGGAAGTAGAGTAAAACCTTGGAGTATAAATGGTAATCATTCGGCKATAGAAATCTGTGAAATATGGAAACAGTATTTTCTGTTTTTGATCTTTTCTCATGAGGTGATTTGATGTTTAACTCATGGGGTAATTTGATTGACTTTTGAATTAGGGAAAATATTTTAAATAAATAAAGATTTATCCATTGGAGAATGTGAAAAAATTAAAATTTTAATTTTTAAAAAGTTTTCCTTCGTCAAAGAAGCAAGACTAATGCGATGATATTTCTTAACTAAATAACTATTCTTTGGTTGAAGAAGGTGAAAAAAATAACGATTTTAAAAAAAATCATTAAACGAGTAAAATAAATAATGATTAGTTAAAATAAATTCTTAACTCAATCATATAATTTTTCTAGATCCACTTCAAATGTCATCATCCCTTTCTTGCTAAATTGTTTCGCATTGAATGAAGCACTTTATGTACTATGATAATGTTATACGAGGCTTGCCTACTTGGGATGAAGTTGCATCGAGTTTGTCTTATCAAATTTCTGATGAGAGATTCGAGTATGACTGTAATGAGTTTTGTTATTATATTTATCATGACAATACATAAAATCGTTGATGAAACTGCTTTTGGTATGTCATGCTTTAAAATAGGCAAATGAGTGTCTTGTTGAGTTTGAAACAGACCTTCTATTTTCTAAATATGTTCTATATAAAGTTGCACACTGAATCACCCACAATGTTTCAGTACTTCTTATAGAACAAATGAATCATTCCATATGCGCTAGCAACTTTGTAGGTGATGGAAGTGAGTCAATGAGAGGGTAGGTATGTCTTTTTTATGCATATAGTGTGTCCTACTTTGTAACATAACAATGCAACAAATTCTAATGTTATTTTGATAAATATACCTCGTCATATTAACAAAGTAATGAATGTACAAACTTTAGAAGAAAAGCAGAAGAATAGATTGTGGTTGAGACAACTATTGAAGTATTCGATGGCTCACTTTGCAAGCATAAGCATTTAGAAGGCATAATGAATCTTTCATCTTCTAATAACCACAGAAATTTTTAGGAATGATAAAATTTATGGGAACAATCATCCTAGAGAAAGCTCCAAAGAATACAAAGTACATTCATCTGATATTCAGAAAGAAAATTTAATTATTTTTTCGGWCCAGGTAAGGATAGAAATTCGTAAGGAAGTTAGGAATGTAAAATTATACATTTTAACCGATAAAGTTAAGGATGCATCTAATAAAGAGTAAATAGGTGGCTATTGTACTGAGATTTGTGGATATTGGTGACTTTTGTGAGAGAGTTTCTTTCATATTGTGCATGTGATTGATACGCCTCCTGCAACACTTAAAAAGAAATATTCAATTCGCTCAATGGTGATATGATTTACATATCCACAACATGCGAGGTTAAGGATACAATAGTGTTAGCAATATGTTTGTCTCCTGGAATGGATTGCAGGCTCTTTTCTTAACCGGAATGTTCATGTGCATATTATGTACAACGTCTTGCCCATCATCTTCAACTAGCATTAACTGCGATGATAGAACAAGAGGTATCCATTTAACTATTATTTTCAAAACTGACTTGCATTGAAAATCTTAAGTACCTCTCCTAAATACCATATTAAGTTGCATACTGTTCACGAAATTGAAGTTGCATATAGGGTAGCTATTGGTAGAGGGTCTAATCAATTTGAAAATTTATAACGTTCTGAAAAGACTCGTTAGAGTTCTAATTTTGACTCAGTTTATAGAATGATAGGTATGTATAACACTATGATTGTTGTGTTGGGAAACATAGTGGATGAAAGTTATCTAACTCCATCTAAGATTAAAGTAATGGTCTTTTGATTTCGTATTCATATGACACAATGCAAAGGATGATCGGGATAACAAATCTGCTTTGTTGAGCATTACAAAGAGGTCTTTGGATATTTTAAGTAGAATTGACTATGTCTCAATTATTAAAACTTTGCTTCAAACTTTGAGAGACGAGAGTTTTGCTTCAAACTTCTCCCTAAGAATGTGAAACAAATTTGTAAAAGTATGAGATTGACATACCTCATGGAAGCTTGTTATAAATCTGTCATAGGTCGTTCAAGTTAGCAAAATGAGTTAATCATTGTTGAGTACTATTATGAATTTGATGCGTTTAATGCTGCATTAGATTTTTGAGTTTAAGAGCTTCATAGTAAATCCAATGATAAGGCTATSAAACTTCTTAAGTTTAGTTGTGCTTTGGAACCTAAAGAAAAGTTTAAGTTATTCTATGTTAATCACATCCATCTAATGGCACAAAATTTGTCCCACTTGAGAATGCCATTGGATCACTACTTATATTATTGTTCATGAAAGATTTTAGGATTTATCAACTATTTCTAAATTATGTCGAATATTAGTTGGAGACAAATAAGTCACACACCTCCAATTTGATTAAGATGTGCTTTCTCATTATTTTTTAGTTAATAAAACATAGTTATATTATTTACTTATCTATTAGCAAATTGATTTAATTGACAGGTTGATTTGTCTTGTTTTAACTCTTCTAGTTTCTACTCCAATAACAGAACGATCATTTTCAAGTATAAAACTTGTTAAAATTGTCATTCATAATAAGATGGAAGAAGAGTTTTTAGCTAGTTTTATGGTCGACTTACATTGAACCAAGGTGGTTGAAAATTTTGATAATGATATGATAATTAATAAGTTTGATTCTAAGAGATTCCAAGAGCATAATTCAATCGTACTTTTGCATTATATCTTTTAATATAATAACTATTAAGTACTTTTATTTCATACCTTTAGAAGTTAATATTTTTTTCATACAACCTTTTTCATTTATGTTTTAAAATAATATAATTTATCGTATTAGCTTAGTCAGCAATCAGTCCTAGATAATTTTAAATTCTGGCTCTGCCCTATATGATATCATTCACTTTAAGTAATGAAATTAATTGAAAAATTAAGAGAGGGAGGGGGGGGGGGCGGCACATAGGGGTTGGGTTGGATTCTTCATATTCTTCATCTTTTTTCCCTTTTTTTTTCCTTTTTTTCCTTTCAAATTTGATAAGGAGATTTGAACAATTAGGGCCTCGTTTAATTGTCAAGGATTATGTATTGAGAAAGCAATATGATTCCTTATTATTAAATTTTCGGATTTGGAGAATTACTTTCATATTTAAAAAAGAATCAGATTCTTCAAATTCAGACAAATAACTACACAATTTCGGAAAAATGAATACTATTGAAAGGTGGTATTCTAATTACTTTTCTCATGATTTTAAAACAAAAATAGACGTAATAAGATTAAAGACTCTAATAACCATTTTTTTCCTTCCCTCCTTCCTCTCATTCATCTTCTCTAATGACTACACTCTTCTCCGAAAAATCTTCTAACATTTTCCTAAAAAACCTCTAAACTCTTCCTCAAAAGATCCGCTCTTGTACATCATAAGCAAATTTAGGATTTAGTTAGATTTATTTACTTAATGAAAATAAATCTATGTTTAATTCATCATTTTTAATAATATTTTAAATAGTAATTTAATAAATGTTGAGTTCAAGGCTTCATTGGTATTTAAATTATTATATTAACTCACAAGGTTAATTCCGATAATTTGATACAAATATACTTTCTCATTTACATTATTATATCATATTTAGATTATTTATCAAATCTATTTAAATTCTTTGGATGAAATTTATGAATAAGGGGTAATGTGATCATATTAAAATATTAAAATTTGAATGTACTTAACCTTTAAACAAATGCTTTCTTTCTTGAATACTCATACGGATGATTCCACTGAGACTGTTAGTAGTGATGTTGAACGTATTAAATCCACTATGTCTGCTATCTTGTGTGTGATGTTAAATTTCAGGAAGTTATAATTGATTTTGGTATTTTTTTCAAGTGATTTAGGGGTATTTATTATAAAGCATAATTATTGGGAGGCATTGCTGTAAAAACAAAAAAATTGAAAAATAGCTCTTGGAAGTAGCAAGGGCCAGCTCGTCAGCCAACGGTCTAATGTTAGCCAGAAAAATCCGGGTCGGTCAGCTCGTTTGCCCAATAGCCTTGGTTGATCCATGTCAAGGTCTTGGTTGAGCCCAAAAGCCTTCAATCATCTGATAGGTCGAAAGTCCTTTTTATTGGTTTCTGTTTATTAAGAAATGTCTCGGCCGGTAGCTCGTGGATGTGTCTTCCTCAATTGTGGAGTTTGCTGGTGACTCATTCTTGTAAGCCCAACTACAGGTTGTTGGAGTTTACTCTTACGGGCGCCCACTTGAAGAGTCCTTGTTATTTTGATTGATGTGGGTTTAGTTACAATCTTCAGTCCACTGAGCTCCCCACGTTCGTAGGTTGACCCAGGAATTTGCTCTTAGCTGGAGGCCCAGGGAGCTCGCATATCTGCACTAGAACTGAGTCGAAACCCGGCTGGTCTTCTCCGTCGGGGTCCGTCTATTCCAGAGCTGACCGCGAAGCGCTTACCAAGTGCGGAGGGCAGGGCTTCTCCATTTGAGCCGTATGATTCAAATTTCAAGCAATTATATTTTTTCTAATTAAATTATCATTTTAGATGAGTTAAATAAATAACTGAATTTCGAATATTAGTGTACTCAGAGAAAATCATTATCCACTCATTAATTCCTGAAGTAKCCCCTTTCTCTCCCTCGCGCCACTCCCATTCTTCAACTCCAGAGTAGTACCAGGGAAGACAAAACCAACAGAAAGGAGTCGATTGATCACAGCGCAGGTTTTTCCTGGCTGCTTGGTCTTTTGATGAATTCATARTATTTTCTTTTTGTTTCGATCTTTAGATTACTTTCATGAACCCTTAGGTTTCTATCGAAGCTRCTTATCGTTGTTGCAACATATGAAAGGAAGATATCCACCATTTCTTTTTACTTCTAATTAAGTTGTAAAAATTAAATTCAAGCAATATAAGTTCTATTTTTGTTTGAATTATTAATCTGTTTAAAGTTGTTTCGATAAGTGAATTCAGCATGAGGATAGCTGTTGAAGGTTGCATGCATGGAGACCTGGACAATGTATATGCAACTCTATTGCATTTGCAAGAGGTGGAGAGAGCAAAAATCGACCTTCTTATTTGCTGTGGTGACTTTCAGGTTGTTTTTAAAATGTTAATTCAATAGCAAATTTCCAATGTGGTTGTAGCTTTTGCTGTTTGTTTCTGTTATAAAGTTCACGTTGCATTTTATTTGTCACAGCAAATATGTTCTGGATGATTACTTTAAATGAATGTCTATTACAATATTTGTAGAAATTGCTCTGCTTGAAAATGAATGTTAAGAAGGGACCTATAGATCTGTTCAGAAAAGTTAGTGTAGCCAAACCTATACAGCGTGGGWGGGGTTTAGTTGAGTTCTGAGTTGTATTTGGGAACTTCTACTGTGGAGTTATTTTTTTTAATAGGAGACTCTGGAGGTTTTGGTTCATCTGTAAATTTAGTAGCATATCTACTTTTGAACCTATCTTTTCAAGGAAGATCAAAACCTTAAGTTTGAAGGCTTTTCATGGTGAAGGGTTCAAAGCTTTTAAAAGCATGTCTTAATTCAAGTTCATGAGGGAGCAATCATAGGAACTTTTAAAGACGTTAAACTTGTAGGATGCTGTCTCCGAGTTTGAATTATAAAGTGAGGGATCAACTGTTAAAATCGGAACTGTTTGAACTCCCATCTTTCTTACCTTTAGCCASCAACTTGTTCTGAAACTGGAAAAATTTAGAAAAAAAGTTTCTTCTATATCCCGTTGATTTTTCTTTAAGAGTATGTTGAAAATGCATGTGTACAAGAGTAGATAATTACATGTTCTTGAGACATATTTTAGCTACTGTGGTGAATATTAATAATATTGTTGTAGAAGGATAATGAAGAAAGTTCAACCAATAGAGCAATTTTCATGAGTTCAATATCCATCACTGCTGTTTCTGCTGTACTTTCCAGACCCAGATGTTCGATGGCTCTCATCATCTATAATCTTGTCACTGGGTCGCGACGGCATGAACCCATGACTGGTTTCTTCAGGATAAAGGTGTTTTCCACCCTGCTTACCATAACCTTCAGCCAAAACAATCAAACCCCAAAAGAAGGGAGACAGAGAGGACAAAAATCAAAACAAGCAAAGAATATATACTAAAAAAACACACTTAAAAAGAAAAACACCTTCCACACAAGATTAGCAGCTCATAAAGAATAAGTAGGGAAGGGAAAAAGGGGTGGGGGAGATGACCTTGAAAACAAATAAAGATAACCATAGATATAGGGTATCAATGTGAGCTAATCATASTATAATGTGAAAACGTCAGAAAATTCTAAACTGCCAAATCTTTTTCTTTTTTTGGGAAATAAAGTTTAAAAGAAGATAGAACCGCTTGATTTCCAGGGTAGCTTCTAGATTCTATATGAAATTATACTTAAGCATAATGTAACCATAAAAGGAGAGTCCAGATGTTGTTATTTGTTGCTTTATATTTATACATGTCTATGTGTATATAAATGCATATTTCTGGACTTAAACAATTAAATTATCAGAGATGATATATGGTAGTTATCAGCTCTTCTTTTCAAGGGATTAAACTTTTTCTTGTATGTCATGTGGTCTCATCATAAAGAAAATTAAACAATTTCTTCCTAGTTTCTCAAGGCTGTAGCTGCTTAGGCTTTTAACTTCCAGAACTTTTAGTAGCCTTGTGCATCATAACATATTCTCACCTCCTTCACTTGTGCCTTCCATTATCAAATTATGAATATAAAAGTGATCTCAAATTGGCTTTATCTCTTTTCTGAAGCAGGCTATTAGGAATGAGATGGATTTGGAAAGCCTAAATGTCCCTCATAAGTACAGAAGCATGAACTCATTCTGGAAGTACTATTCTGGAGAAAAGGTTGCACCATTTCCAACTATTTTTATTGGAGGAAACCATGAGGCCTCCAATTACATGTGGGAATTGTAAGTTGGTTGATTTTCTTTTTAATCTGGATGGGTATCGATCTTCCATTTTTTTCTCATGCTTTCTGGGGGACCTTATGCTCATGCCCTTGTCCTGCCTATTCCATTTCCTTCCCTCGGATTTTTAGATGGGAATGAGGTACTGCAAATATTGCCAAGAAAGCAAAATTTATCATATGCTTGAATGTGTTTGAGGTCTGATTAACCAAAGTTCTCCTTATCATAATTCCTCTGTGTGGCTGTTAACACTGTTAGGACCTCCGAGAAAGGGAATGTCTATTTCCCAACCCTAGTTGTGATTACAATTGCTAGATTCTTTTTTTTTTTTTTTTTGAGAAGATAGGATGACTAACTAATTGGAAAATTGATTTACTCTTTCAGATACTATGGAGGATGGACAGCGCCTAATATATACTTCCTTGGGTTTGCAGGAGTGGTCAAGTTTGGAAACATTCGTATTGGTGGGCTTTCTGGCATCTATAAGGAACAGGATTATCACTCAGGTATTATTATGTGGCATGCACTTATGTCAAAGTTGATCGGCTGGAATTCTGCACAATGAAATATCGTCATTCCCTCACTATTTGGTTTAAAGTAACATATATGTTTGGCATGGTAGGGCACTATGAAAAGCTTCCTTACAATGAAAGAGATATTCGGTCTATATATCATGTTCGTGAGTATGATGTTCACAAGCTCATGCAAGTTGAGGAACCAATTGATATCTTCCTTTCACATGATTGGCCAATTGGAATTACTGATCATGGGGATTTGAGAAGTCTTCTTCGAGAAAAGCCCTTCTTTGAGCAAGAGGTACTTGTCTGTGTGACAATTTAGTTTATTCTGAATTATGGCATCATGATTTCTAGATCTAGGTGAAATATGTTATGTGTTGATATGCATTTTCCTACAAATGTGGAATATCTTATATTTCTTGCTAATCTGGTATGAGTGACTATAAACTCTTGGAAAATGGAAACAAAAATAATCTGGTAAGCATTGACTGCATGATAGAAACAAAGGTTTACCTTTTCTATAAATGAAATTCGCTGTAGTCATTCCAGTGATCAATACAGCATGAAGTTTTGTGTTGATGATTTCTTAAGGCATGGTATCTGCTGTTTTGGTGGAACATAATAATTTACTCTCATGTATTTTCAGCATATGCTTCTATTCTGGAGGAGTATAATAATGGTACCATTTTGGT
Source organism: Rhazya stricta (assembly GCA_001752375.1). NCBI lineage: Eukaryota > Viridiplantae > Streptophyta > Magnoliopsida > Gentianales > Apocynaceae > Rhazya > Rhazya stricta. The sequence goes on from MEJB01000017.1 coordinate 4,914,439, forward strand.
GGATTTTCATTGTGTAGTTAGAAGTGTGATGGATAACTGGACTACTGCTTATTCATGTTATTTATAGATCACATGCCACTGATGAATTGTTTTTGCAAAACTAAAGAAGGATATTTGATTATTTGGTTTCAAGGGTGAGGAACAGGACTAAATATCGTATTTCATTGTATGAGTATAAGTTTCAATATTGACAGGTATGGGTTAAAATTCATTCTAAATGCATGCTTGGGATTGTCCTTCTGATTTTGATTCTTGTGTCGAACCAAATGGCCCTTGAATTTACAGTTTATATTGGTTATTGATCATTGAAAATTTTAATTTGATGATTCTAGCACATATGAATGTCATGATTGATTCTGTGACTGAAGTTGTCATACACCATTTGTCTTCTGGCTCTCAATTGATTTTGAAGACTATATATGAAATCTCAAGTGGTATGAACTAATATGCTTATGTAGCAATGGTATGTTTTAGTTTCATTAATTTCTAACTGGTACAAATTTCTTATACCAATGTCAGCATTTTATTGCGAGTGCTACTTGGTGGAACTTTTCTTGTTCTTTAGATTAAGATTGGTAACATGACTTCCTATTTTCTGTTGCACCTTATGTTCCTGGATACATTTTTCTTTCCTTGTATTCTCACGCATTCCGCATGTGCMTGTTAAGCTTTTTACTGCTCAAAGTGTTCTAACTTCTTATCAATCATCACTGGCCATAATGAACATCTTCAGATTAAGGAAGGCACTTTGGGGAGTAAACCTGCTGCAGAATTATTGGAGAAATTAAGACCTGCATACTGGTTTTCTGCACACTTGCACTGCAAATTTGCTGCTCTCGTTCAACATGGGGTGGATGGGCCAATCACAAAGTTTCTTGCCCTTGATAAGTGCCTGCCAGGGAGAAAATTTTTGCAGGTATTTTCTTTGCCTAATTGCTCTTTCATCAGTGATGATCTTGTAGTTATTGCTAGAAGCTGATGTAGAGCTTTATAGATTGTTGAAATTAATTCAGGTCCAGGACCTTTTGAGCTTCAGTATGATGAAGAATGGCTAGCAATCACTAAGAAATATAGCTCTATACTTCCCCTATCTAGAAGGCCAGTGAATTACAGGTATCTGTGATTTTTGTCTGTTCTTCAGTTGACACTTCTTCATTAGGATCTGCTGATAACTGCACTTCTTCTATGTCTAGTGATATAACAGTGGACATGCAAGAATGCCGTCAATTTGTTAAAGATAAACTGCAATTAAGGGGCCCCAAACCTTTTGAGTTTGTGCAGACAGTTCAGAGTCATGATCATTCTCGTTCTGCTGCTAATATCTCCTTCTCTGGTGATGATCTTTTCAAGACCATATAATACTTGTAGTGTAGTTTCTTTTATTGTGAAAGTTTATGTCACAGGCCTGTAGTTTCATACTACATTGTAATTTCTGCAAGTTAACACAATCAGTTTCTTCTTTTCTTTTGTAGGACATGTTCGAAATCCTCAAACTCTGCAATTTTTAGACTTACTAGGACTCGAATATCTTCTTGATYACACATCTGGACCAAGTGAGCCAACAGGTAGTCCAGCTTCWTTTATTTTTAGAGGTAAATAAATTATTGCTATTTGCCATGATTGTCCCTGTAGTCATCCTGCACGACTCATATGCTACCTGTAAGTAATTATTCATTATTCTACCACTGGATTGTGGCGTTACAGCTGTTAGATAGGCTACCAACCATTACATGCTAAACTCTTTATTAGTTCTCCAATACAAGAACAATGAAGAAATTAAAAATGAACATAAAGTTACGGAGGATGCATTTTTTCCTGAGTTACTATTAGAGGCAATAAAAACAGTTTTGGGCTTATTGCTAATACAACTTCAATGAACAAGCTGAAATCCCTGCAGCTGGATCAGTATCTGTTTTCTGTTAGAGGACTCTGTTTTTGAACAGTTGCCCAAGTTCTTGGAAAATTTATCAATTTTCTGAACTTATTCATTTAATCTGAAATGAGCAAGCAAAAGGTCCACAGAAAAAGAAAATCTGTTGATAGACCAGTAGAATATTAACTATCTTCCGTCCTCTATAGGTATGAAGGTCCTGCAATTGATTATACCAAACTTTAAGGTTCACGTAACTATCAATCTGGCAAATACTGAGCAGTATCTTTCTTGGGAAATCCCTTGCTTGATATCTATAGACAAGAAGATCTTGTTTCATTTGGAGTTATATTAACTGGGCTAACAAGGATCCAATGCTGCATCTTCTGCTACATGCTTTTTACAGTTGTTCTGCATATTGTTTGTGCATTGCTTCAATCCTGGCACGTGTTTGATACAAATGTGTACTTCTAGTTTGAAACATTTCGACCAGCATAAGTATGTATATTATCTAGATGTTGAAGAACTTTCTCTAGAGCATTCCCTACTCACGTGCTCACTTTGGTTTTTTAGTTACTCGAGCTTCATAATTTCCTTTTAGTTGAAAGATGAAATTTCGTTAATGACCAAGTGGTACAAGAAAGAAGATGAGGCATCCTAGGGACAGGGATACCRAGCTAATAGTTACATTTTCAATCATTTTGTGAATTTGGCAATGTGATGTCTGTGAAATATGCTAGTCCCCATATTGAAGAAAGATAAATTACTGCTCGCGCACAGTAATTTAGTAGGCATGTATTCTAGCTTCATGACCATGGCCATACTCCCCATATTTCTGTGGCGTCACCGTCATCCTTAATGAGTTTACATGCAATTGCAGGGTCCTTTCCTTATAATAATGAAGACATTCCCATTGATGATGTGGATGATGACAATGTCAAAGAAGGTGATGATGAATAAGCAAGAAGGGTATTTTCTTTTACCATCATGGATTCCTTTTCACGGTTCATGTGGTGAGTACCCAAGAAGTAAACTGATATGGATCAAAATATATGCCCAGAAGAGCGGATGTAGTTATAATCGAATTATTCAGCATTTCCCACCTCACGTTATTCAAGTGACCTCTGTTGTCTTATGTAAGAATAATTCTTCGTCTATTTCGGCAGTTGAATTCTCTCTCTCTCTCTCTCTCTCTCTCTCTATCTCTCTACTAGTGTGCCAGGCCTCATACAACTCTCATCCTATCATACTTAAAGCTTCTAATTTTGTAACAAGCCAAGCATCACACGGAGGGTGATGAGGGGATGAATGTCTTCTGATATCTGTTTCAACTGAATCCTTTCTCCATATATCTTACATGCAAACCTTTGTATTTTTAATCATCCTTTTCTGTTTTGATACTCCCTCTAATCTTGCTTACCATTTTTGGTTTATCAAGAGATTAGTTGAAGATCGGCCATTTTATAGGAATGGCCAAGTTTACAAACAACTGAAAAAAGACAGAACTCTTGCTTTTGCAGAAATTTTATCTGCTTTAGAATAGTAGTAAGTTTGTATCCTTGTATATCTATACATGTGACTACGTGCTTGATTGTAATCTGGGACTACATACGTCCCTTTCTGCTACATAATCGTTTTGATGTGTTCATTTCACTTAGTCATCATTGGATTCTTTGGCTTCCTGATAAGTATTGTAGCATGCCTCCARGGCAGCAATATTCCGTGCATCATATATGATAAGATGGGAGATCCACCAAATTTGGGCTTACACRAGTAAGGCACTGAACTGGTATAGCGTCGTAAAATCTTTTTCTTGCTGGAAGTGGTAGACAATGGTTATTTCTGTAAATGAATGTATTGCTCATGGTGGATGAACTAAAYTTTTGATGAAAAGATGAATTCTCAAGTGGTGTATGCCATGATAAATGCAGATCTTTTGCAGCATGATTTGGACATATTCTGATCTTACCCAAATTAGGGTAGTTATAGTATTTTACCTATCCATCTGTTCATGACATTCTTTCCAAAATGTCCGAGGAAATTACAACTAATTTTTGCTTTGTTAGCAATTAATAGTTGTTTCGGTATCTTCGAGTTACTAAAGTACATCTCTTTGTGTTAATTTGGACTTGCAATTAGTGTTATTTTGCATCGCACAATGTTCTTCTGCTTCCATTCTCCCACAAGGGGGGGAAAAAAAATCGTGGCTCCCAACAAGCGTTGTACAYGTTGCAGGTGTTGCATGGGATGAAGTATCTTCGGTMTAAGTGAGATGAATGGATATGATGTTCTGGTCATAATGGTGCTTAAACCCTCTAATCTGCCAAGTATTGTGAGCTTTGAAGGGTTCATGGTTATGATATTTTGGTGGCAAAAGATTCATGTTGCTACACGACCAAATCTATCAATTGTCAAAATTTGTCTACTCTCGGCTTTAGCTCGTGAACATCTAAACCATTTTTTGACTCTCATGTCTTAAAGTGGTCATCAACTTATCATCATTGGGGGGCTGCCTATCAGAATGCAATTTTGGTTATGGACGTTGACCTTTTTGCAAACCCCACAAAGAAAAGGCAATTGTAGCTTGGTGAAGTTAAGTATCTTTGCTTCCCTAATAGACATAGAAAATTCGTATGGTGCCTAGGTAGAAAATTCGTATGGTGCCTAGGACTCTTCTTTTGCCTCTTACCTATTTGTCTCTCTCGTTGCCTCCCATTTGTTCATTGGTCGTTAATTTTCCAATTAAGTATTATTTAGTTAAGTTTGAAAACTGACTGATTTAGATAGTCAAATCCCATTCTAAAGGGGGAAAAGAGTTAAAGACGCTAATGTATAATAAAACCGAAAGAAATGTCAAAGCGCACCGATCCCAGAACGTGCAATCTTTTACTATTTGTTTTCCCCTTTTTCCTTTGGAAGCAAAGCTTAGAGGTGCGTGTGAACAAGTATAATCAATTGGACTTCCGCAGTCCATTTCGAGTTAATCCTCCACGTGTTGTGCAAAAAGCACCAGGCAATGTGAAATTTCCCTTTCCCCCCCTCAGCTTTCACTTGTAGTAGWAGTGGCAAAATCGTGGGCTTAATCTTATCGTAGTTTCCGTCAGTTCATTGAGAGTTTAGCTTTTTGAAGAAGTATGTAGGATGAGTGAGAATACACAATGTGGGCCATGTCGGTTTTCTTATAACACAATTGCATTTTGTGGGTCGGTTCTCAATTCTCAATTTTGATATGACTTGCATGGAGGAGCTACTTCTGGGAAAGGCAGAAATTTTGTGTCATTTGGATATGYTAACGGATGTGTAGGAGATTATATGCAAAAAAGAAGAGAGAGGAGAAAACATAAATTCTTAGAGAAGGACAAAAAGGCCAGGCAACAACGTTAGGCGTTCTAGAGAGACAAGAATTCACCATAAATTTGTTATAGTTCTCTCATATGAAGATAGTTATAGTAATGGCCAAGCTAATATACCCCAGAAGGCCTACAAACGACAGCCATTGTTCCCCTACGTGGTGTCTGAGTCCAATTCGGCTATACTCGAAAAAGTCGAGGGTGGAATCGTCCCTTACTTCAATGTACCTCTGGAGCAGTGGTCCACATCGCACAATGGGCTAGAATTAGAGACACTTTATCTCTGGAAGAACCATACGGCACTACATCGTCCGTGTCTCGACTATGGCCTAATGCCACACGATTGGTATCTTTGAATGGCAAAAATCATCCAATTTTGAATGGGATAATTCCTCTGATCACTACTCATCTAGGTCAAGACGCATGCTAGCTTTGGTGCTATGGTAAAAGCCGTATCAATTTCACAAACTCTTTGGCCAATTTATAACCTAAAGCGGATCAGAAGGGAGATGAATGGTACGACCATCTCTCTCTTCTGGTCATCTTTTCAATCGGCATCTGATGGCAGTACCTTCCCCTTATTATTGGTTTGAAAAGTAAAATTTTATTACGAAAAGGTACTTATAGCCAGCTTTGGGAGGGTGGATGGTGCTGGATATACCCTATTTGTACTGGAAAAAGATTAGGGATGAATGAAACCTGCCCCAAAAGGATAGGGGATGCATGAATCTTCTGCTCCTACTACTATACACTACCCCAACATAGCATCTTCTACTGCTAGGCAAAGAAGTATCCCACCATGCAATGCAACAGAGAAGTTAGGTCAATAATTTTAATGGGCACTTTGGATATACTAGGTGGTGGGTCCTAGACAACCCTCCACCACCAACCCACCTCCCGCCGCGAAGGGGTGGTTTTGGTTGGAGGTGGGGGGGCCGGGTGGCCTCCGGGAGTGACTAACTTTTTATTAGGCTTCTTTTGGCTTAAACAAAAAAATATGCCTTTCGGCAATGTGGGAATCAGACATGAGCTGGTTTTGAGACAAGTTTTTCCCTATATAGAAGAAGGTCTCAACACCTGTGAATATAAGCATTTCCAYCGGTAGTGGTTCAGCCTTCCCTMTCGCTCAGCCATCGATCCATTGCTTTACTTTTCCGCTAATATCCTTTTTGTCTCTTTTAGCATGCACTTCTATATGTCCCTATGGCTAATTGGCTATGGCTTTCTCAGGAAGAGACTATGTGATTTTGATTAGACATGAATCTGGAAATTAGTATAAATACTCAATGCTGTATTTGGTATGAGAAAAAGGACCATAACTTATCATTTCTTTTTATCCTTTTGTACGTTTTTATTTTACTTGAACGAATTTAACACGTATACATTAATTAATCAAATATCAATAAAACAAATCCTAATCAATGAATTCTTCTCTTTTGGTTTTGAACCATCCAATATTCAAAACCTTAGGTTAGACTATTTGAAGTCCGAGTTGGAAGAAATTTATTATGAGCAAAACTCTCCTAACATTATTTATTTCATTCATAAAAAAACTCTAATTTTCAAGTATATTAAGCTCCTTATGACATAAACAACGACAATAGCTGGCCTTGATGAAGGACTTTATCTACCAAATACACCCATTGATGGAAAAAGTGTGGTTCTAATTAAAAAGAATTCCAAAGAATTTGGCATATATATGAATTACTTTATCCTGCTATTCTCGAATTGTGCATAAGAACCCTACCACTTCGACCACCGGTAGGGATGGCTGTTTATTTTGATTAATATTTTTTTTTAAGAGTTTATTTGGGATATCTTTTTTCTTTTTCATATATATAGAAAATGTGAGGCACATAGAATGATTCTATTGTGGTAAGTAAGGAAAGTTGCATAGAGTATTTTAGATATGAGATATGCGTGTCACTAAATGGACCGGCACTAGGGGAATAAGAATAGAACTCGTTTTTCGACGACACGTGGCATCAAATTATTCGATTCGATGTGCGCGGCAGTGTTGCTGTCTGATCCATGACAAGAACCCATTGCAGCAGCAGATTCCCCTCCTAATTTTCACCTTTTTCTTTTTTTTTTTTCCCTTTTTCATTGCCAACAAAACAAGATATATAGCGACATTAAATTTGGTACAAAAATTTATAAGCATATTCGATTATCCTTATTAGTCGATGATATTAGTCTTGAAATTCCTATTATTATAGATAATATTTACTAAATAAAAGTTTAAATGAAAAATATGTCTATTCTAAAATATTTCAAAATAGAAATTTTGGACCAAGAATGTATATGTTTTTTTAAGTGTCTAGTATATGATGATCATAAAGGGCAATACTTGCGATAATAATTTACATAATATGTAAAAGTGATGAAATGATAAAAATTTTGGATTATTTCTTCAAATGGCTTTGTTTTTGGTAGATTTGCTTAGCGACTATCCGTGTTTGAGGTGTTGCTAACTATGGCCTTACCAGAATTCGATAATATATCCTCAAAATGCCTTATTTACTTTTCATTGTTATCCATTCATCCCAATCGAATGCATTATCTATTTCGTACTCACCTCATTATTCATATGGAGAATGGTTTATTAGATTCAGAAATGAGTTAAAGTAAAAAATAATAACCCACCAAAAAATTCTAAACTTATTTAAAATGGGATATTCTTTGCTTTTTTCCGATGAATTTATGATGGGAATAGTTTCATATTTAATGAAATAGCAAAGCAAGTAAATATTGCTATCCTCGTCAGATGGTAAAAGGAAAGGTGTGATTCATGCATTTATATGAGGAAGTCTGCTTCATGCATGCCCTACATGGGAATCAAAGTGATATTTAAGCAACTTTCACGGAAGTGAATTTGAGGGAAGTCAATGAATAAGGCAGGCATGCCTCAAGAGGAGAGTTGAAACGAGCAAATCTACACATACCCTAGTGCAAACCTCTCAAGAAGGCTCCGTTCATGGTGTTTCTTGAAAAGAAAATGACTCTAATGAAGTGATGCATTGAGTAGAGAGCTTTCATTGAAAAGAGGACGCAGCRGGTGGTCTCTGTAGATAACACAGTAGTTTGGAAGGATGGAAGCTGTCTTTTAGGTTGAGGATGAACAAGTGCCTCATCTATCCAAAATGGGGACACCGGTACCAATGTAGGACGATAGATAGACTGTTTCGTGTTTTCAAACACTTCCAAGCATGTAGTTTTGATTGCCTCCTATATCGATAATATTAATTCAAATTGTACTACGAATTATGTTTGTAAGAGTTCGAATTTTATTTCAGAGAAAATTTAACTTAAAACTCTTTCGATATAACGAAAAGATTAACTATGTGACCACACTTTCAAAAGCTAARAATTTCATCACCAAACATGCATACACCAGCTCCTTCTATGGGGTTCGTGAGGATCAGACCAAGAATTATGAGTTGTGGTAATTCATTTTCACCTTTAAACCATCCAAAATACACGTGATAAATGACGTCGTATCTTGTCAATTTATAACTTTCGTCTTCTTTTAAATAAAATTCTCTTTTGATATGTTCTAAAATTTATTCCAACATGAAGTCGTTTTCTTGGCACTTTCCAATTTCAACATTCTCATTCCCTATGGGTTTCTCTTTCATCCCCCATCAGGGCCAAACAACTTTTTCTGCATCTTGAATAAATTCCTCTTTAACTAAAAGATGTTTCTGATGGTCTCTTTAGAACAAACTAGTTTGTGATTGGGCAATTCGTCTTTGTTACAAAAACCAAATGCAAAGTTCAAAGATGGGGACACTAAAAGCATTTGCATATTTTCATGAACAGAGGATTTCCTGTTCACCACAGAAGAGTCCCACAACTTGCAAGGAAGAAATATTGTTAAATAGGTACTAGAGTGTGGTTACATACGGTATAGTATCATGTTTTTAAATTTTGAACGAATGAAATATTTCTTTCTTTTTTAAATTAGTATTTATCTAGGATTCATTTTTATATAAATATAGAAGTATTTTTCTTTTTCGAGTCTAACTTAAACCTAATGTATTAAGTTATGTCTACTTTATCTTTTTCCAAGTGAAAAATGAGAACGATTTGTTGTTAAAAACGTATGCATTCAAGATGAAGCTGAAATTAGCTAAGAAATGACCTACTTATGCCACTTAATCGTTGTTGTAAAGTCTTGGTATACCACTTAATCCAGACAAATTCTTTGCCACGAAGCAAAAAGGTATGGGAAGTTATACTAGGATTTGCTGGATTAGCATGAAGGAGACAGTGAAAGATGAGGAAGAAAAGTTGGCTTTAAAGCACTATTATGCTATAGAATATAACTGATGGCCTCAGTTATAGCACTTGAAATGAGATTGCGAAACCATATCAACTCTCTTCTTCCGGCATATTATACACGAAACTAATAGTTAAATAAGATATAAACATCACATCTAAAAGTTATCTCCAAAATATATGTATAATCTAACCTAATAACCGTACCTCGATTCATATATACCTTTATACCTAACAAATTTAATTAACATTATTTCAAAAAATAAGCAGATTTACCTAATTCTTTGCATCAGTAACCTTTTTGGCAAATGAATACATAATATGATTAATTTACCAAAATGAAACCGACAAGAAAAGAACTGAGAATATATACGCAAACATGCATAATAAGGATATAGATAAAAATCCACACGTATGGATGACAGGGTGTGGTGCGGCTTTTAATTTTGCAGGGAAGAGTATTTGTTTCTGCTGGTGTTGGTGGTGGGAGGTGTTTGTAGTGTTGGTTTTGTAAGAACAAAGGGAGGGTCAGCTGGGAGGGTGGGACGGGGGCTGGAAGCTGCTATGCAGAGGGTACTGCTCCTATTTTTGTCATCTGAGAAGTAAACAGAGGCAATAATGGGTGGATTTTGTGTCTTCAGTTAGAGGCAGGCCCCGCCCCCCCAACCACGCCCATCGAAGCCTCTCTTCTGCAGATACTTCTGGATTGCCGATTATCATTGCATGCTTTCTTTGGATGCATTCTATTTCTTTTTCTCTTATATATACAGAAATACGAACGCAAAAGAACCTACTTTAGGTTGCAATTTGCTTCTCATATTACAAGTTTTATTTCTAAAACACAGATGAACTAAGGATTAAGTCGTGAACTAGAAAAATGAATATTGCAAAGTGTTGCAGGTACTACTGTATATTACCTAATGACAGAAAAAGTGTGGTTCTCAATGTGTAGGTCTCATAATTAGGGTTTCCGAAAAAGATTTTGACAAAATTTTCAATTTTCTTTTTGCCCCTTTTATTTTTCATACTTCAACATTTTTCCTAACATAAATTAATTAAAAAACTCAATTATAAATTAATATATATCACAATAAAAAAATTTTAATATTTTTTTCCATATTCAATCTTATTTATTTTTCAAATCAAACATCATTAAATCTACAAAGTCAACCTTATATTCTTTTTCCCATGCAATTAATCCTTTTATTTTTCAAAATTAAAGATGTCAGTTAATAATAATTCCAAATCAATTTATTATTTTTTTATCTATATATTTTGTTAATTTATCGGAGATAGTATGTTAAGGATACGAGGTTAGAGTGCACAATGGAAATTGAACAAAAGTTTTTAGGTTCGAAAGTGCCAATTTTACCTTTTCTATATTTAAATTACAAGAGTATCAATCTTAGAGATTCCGAGCTTTGTTCCTTTTCAGAATTTGGAAAACAATTAGGATGGAGAAAATTCTTGTTCTAACTTTTAAATATTCCTTCCTGCACAAGATGTCACTAGAATTTTAGTTGAGAATATTTTTTCTCTGCATACTTTTATTTATTAATATAACCTAAAATATGATTATTCATAAACACAAAAAGTGAAATGCCAACCGAAATAGTTCATCGTTCATTCGAGCACTTGATCCACATAATTAGGTTAGATCCCTGAAATATAAAATAAATTGAATACGGAAGATCTGATTAGACAAGTGTGTAAATAACAAATTATATATAATTAATGAGTTTGAGCCTCTTATTATTGATTAATTCAAATATTAATTTGCTTTCCATCACCAAAAACATGAAATGTGAACTTTGAGAAATGACTTTATAGTGAAGTAATGGTGAGGAAACTATATGAATATTATTACATTATTACGAGCTTCTTCTTTCTCATATTTGACTTTTCGAAAATGAGGACAAAAGCAAAATTAATGTGTCAAAGATTAGGAATGTCTTGTGAAGTACGTTTTGAGGTGGAAAGTAGGAGATTTTTAGAGTGAGAAAGCATGAATATATAATAAAATACAAGAAAATATGAATTGAAAAAAAAAAAAAAGAGTTGGAAAAAGTGGTAAAAGATTGTGGATGAGTAATATGCATATTTTCCTTTTTAGGTAGTCAATGTTGTGCCCTTTTATGGAAGGGAACAACGAGAAAGTCAGGGGGATCCTTACGTCTCTAAAAACAACCGACAGCTTAACATTCATTCTCTACCCCCTCCCCCTCCTCTCTCTGTCTCTGTTTCGCTCTTCCTTTCTCTCTCTGTTTCAGTGACAGTGTTCTAGGAAATCAGCCATTTCTGCTATGTGCTACAATTCTTGATTCTTGAAAAGATGAGCAAACAGTGATAAAATATGTACTATTACCATCTTAAAATATGTGATGAAAAGGGGTCAGCAAAGCTATCTTCTAGGCTCTATAGGGTACAACGAGAGAGAGAGAGAGAGAAAGAGAGGAAAAAAAAAAAAAAAAAAAACTCCAATAAAGATTACAAAAACATTTTCACATCAACCCCTCAAGAATGGGGCTAAAAAATGGGGATGGAGAGGTAATTGCTCTATTAATGCATAATGTGGTTAGATATGAGAGGGTCTGTTTCAAGTGAGGTTGACTTCACCAACTCATCATTACTGCACAAGATCTCTTCAAGATTAGCCATTTTCTTAGCTCCCTGATTGTTGGACTTTGGTGATGACACTGGCAAGGTCGCAGCAGTAGCAGAAGTAGTAGAACAAGAACTAGAACTRGAAGATGATGCATTTGTGAGCTCTTTTGCTCTCTCAACTTGAAGTGTCCAATCAGTTTTGCAAAGAACATAAAGCATGAGCAATGCACACGAGGCCTGTGCTGCAAGCAAACCAAGCCAGAGACCAGCAAACCCCATTTTGAGCACAAACCCCATGAAGATGGCCACTGGCATTCCAATTAAGTAAAATGACCCCAAATTGATGTTTGCTCCAATGGTTGGCCTGGCACTTCCTCGTAAAACCCCACAACCTGTGGTTTGTGGGCAATTTCCAAGCTCACAGAGACCAGCTATTGGTAATGCTACTGCCGTGAGCTCAAGAATTTCTGCATCACTTGTAAAGAATCGTCCCCATCGGTGCCTCATTAAGGCGGTGAAAAGCATCGCAGCGAGGCCCAATGCCACTGCACAAGTGAGTGAAACGATCATCGAAATGCGGGCTTTTGCCGGCCTGTTGGCTCCGAGCTCATTTCCAACTCTGGTGGAGACTCCGAGGCTTAGTGATGATGGGAAAACGTAGACAAGAGAGGTTGTTTGGATTAGAATTCCCATGGAAGCAACAGTTGCTTTCGGGTTGACTAGGAGTCCACAAAGCATTATCATGAACTCATACCACCACCACTCAAGGCATACGGAAATGCAAGTCGGAACTGCTAGAGCAAGCAAAGATGACCATCCGCGAAGACAATCCATGCTTGGATCCACCCATGAGTCCCTATAGACGCCCGAAAAGTAAACGAAGGAGCAGAGCAAAAGGAAGAGATTTAGATTAGTCAAAACCATTGCTATGGCGACTCCGGTAATGCCCATATCGAAGTACTTTACGAGAAGAAAATTAAGAGGTACATGGAGGAGAACTGAGATGGCTGAGCAGTAAGTTAATGGTAGTGTAATGTTTTGAGTCCTCAGATAGATACGCAGGGGATGAAGAAGTGAAAGAAAAAAGAGGTCAGGAATGGCAAAAACGATGAAAATATGTGCTGTTGATGAGATTTCTTCATCTTGGCCACACCACAAGAGGATTCTTTTCATGTTAAGCCACATYAAGGAGATAGGTATGGAGGTCGAGAGAAGAAGAAGAACTGTTCTTTGCAAAGTTAAGCCAAGAAGCTTCATTTGTTTAGCTCCATAAGCTTGTCCACAAATGGGCTCCATGCCCATGGCCAAGCCAGAGATGACAGAGTAGCCAGTGATGTTTGCAAAACCTATAGCAAGCGAGCCTCCGGCGAGTTGAAGCTCGCCAAGATAGCCAAGAAATAGCATGGAGATCATTGCTCTTGAATAAAGTATCAGTCCTGTGATGGTTGTAGGACCTGATATCTTTCCTATTGCTTTGATCTCTTCCAAAGCCTAATCAAAGTAACATGCAACAAATGAGCCAACTATAAGCAAAAATACAAAAGAAAAAATAATTCTAGTCTAAATTACAAACGTAGATATTTTAATCAATTATTACCTCTGCTGGGGTTGGCCATCTATGAAGTTGGTCATCATCATCTCCGTAAAGATTCATGTCTTTATCGCAGGGTTTTTCTGTGAAATGATTTTTCTTGGTAGAGACAAATGAGGATGGAGAAGATGGCTTTGGGTTGCACATGGTAGTGGTAGTAGAGTTTTCTATGTTTTCCTACTACGAGAGAACTAGGATTGAAGTGGAGATTGTTGGAGTATAAGGCTCTCGAGAAGCAGAAAGAAAAGGGTAGTCCAGTTGGGGCTTGTGTGGTTTTCTTTTTTGTCGCTGTGGAGTTTGGAATGGAGATGGGGGGCTACGGGCCTTCGGTATATATACATGGAAGAATTGGGACCTACGAATTGTTTCCCCAAAACGTGTCAAGCTTCAAAAGAAAAGAATTCTCTGCTCCTACTAAAGCACTGGATAGGAGGGTGGGGGCCGACCCATCATCCAATCTCCCCCAAAATATGTTTATATTTAATTATTTGTTTTTAGCTTTCTATATTATTCTATCATTTTTCTTTCTATTAGAACATTTGTCAGATGATGGAGTTTCTGTTTTCCCTAAAGTGTTTGTGGAAGGAAGTTAATTATATTAGTAAAAGGAAACAAGGGCCATATGTAACTTCTTATCTTATCTACTATAGTGATCACGAGACTGTGAAATTAAATTTTTTTTCTTTGCTTGTGATTAGGAATGAAGGGTTAGTGGTGGATACATTTGTTTTAAACCGCCCAAACAGGACAAGGTTGATGTTGGAAGCCAAGAAACTTGGGTTTAAAAGTATTCCAAAGTGCTTCCATTGGCAAATGTCAAGGAGAGTATGGCCCATGAGCTTGTAATTTGAACAGAAAACTTTTGGGATGGGCGCTGTGGGAGGAGGATGAGGAAGAAGAGATAATCTTTAAAACCCCGTCATTTTCTTTTAAGGGTTTTAGACCATAATAAAAAAGAAAACACAAGATAATATAACAGAGAAATATAATGAAAGATTCGAGATAGTTCTCACAACTAAAGAATGAAAAGATGTCTTGGATAAGCAAGTGGTGAATTGAGAAGAGAGGCAAAGCAATGGAACTTGGCCGATTAGTTTTATTGATGGAAATGACGGAGCATATTGGCATATAGTTTGACAGGGCAGAGAAGTGTGGCCATTGAAATGCTGGCATGTTCTAAGGCAACCGTGCATGTAAGTTCCCTTCGCAGCCCATGTGATACACCTTAGTCCGAGCATGACTTATGTTGTCTTCAACCGCTTTCAACAGCCAAACACCGTTTGGCTACTTGCCCATTTTGAGAGGTACAAGTTTATGTGAATTTTGCTTTGAGGTCCCATCTCTTTTTTGGCTCTCTATGTTTTTACTTATTCAGGAAATGGGTAACCTTAATAGAGTGAGAGAGAGAGTAAAATCACACACATATATGTATGTAGTCTGCAGGGTGACCTTGTTTTGTAGCAGGGTTTTTCTGCTCTCTTTCTTTGTCTGTTATATGAAGAATAGGATGACTTTCATGGAGACAACCAATCGTTAAGATCATCATCTTCAAGAAACCAAGTGCAATTAAGAAAACACAGTCGTTTTCTGGTGGGAGGACAATTGATTTTATGTGGGCTTTCCTTCTTTACTCAAAAGCCCACATAAGCCTCTCCTCACACCAACCCCGGCGGTGTCCATTCTAGTTCTGTACTTGTAGCTGGTCCAGTGGCTATTCTGGCTGCACTAGCTATCTTACAAACGCAAAAATTGAACTAAGATAAGAGGAGGGAGAGAGGGAATTGTTCTTGCAGACTGCAGAAGGCCAAAAGTGCCAAATTTGGTGGATCTTTTAACTTTTCGATATTGGTATTAGAAAAGTTTATCCTCATGCACTTAGGGTTGGGTTGGGGAGGTGGGGGCAGGGGGGAGAGGGAGAGGTAGAGTTGGATAGTGTATTTTTATTTTTATGTTGATGCAAAAGGGACCACTATGGGGTTAATTGGGACGACAGTTCAGTGGCTGTATTGAGAACCGGCAGACGGAAGAAAGGAAACACAAATGCAAAGATGAACTACGTGCTGCAATTCCAGCCATTTAATTTGTATCCCTTTTCTCACACAGCCATTGCCAGTGTCTCAAGGTGAGGGCTCCACACCCCACCCCCTCACCCCCCAATATCTGCAAACCCAACGCCTCATGATCCCCCTCAAACAAGAATAGCACTGAATTTGCTGTTTACATTTTCCCTACAGTTCTGTTCTGAGCAACTTCAACAATTCAGTTTCCTTTTGTTTCTTTCTGCAGGAAAATTTATTTGCTCCAAAAACATCTCTGCTCTCTGTCAGATAACATGTGTCTCCGACCTCAATAATTTTTGCAGCAACACAACCTTCAGAGGTAAATCTCTACTGTTAAAATACTTTCATCCGTTCCTGTTCTCTTTACATAACATTTCAATCCCGAGATAAAGTTGATCAGTTCAGCTGCTCAGGACCATTTTGAACCACTTTGTTATCCTAACTGGGAAGTGGGGTTCATCCCGGGCTCAATGCCATTAGTTGAAATTTTTGACAAAGTTCTAGGATAAAAAATGGATCAGATTCACATGTACGATCCAGTATTCAGCTTTTTTAACCACCTCAGAGGTGGAGGTTTCGGGAGACCTCTAAACAGGGTGCTACTGATCACGACTAAGCAGCAACGATGATTCTAAAGCTTTCTTGCCAATATTATACAGCTGAAACTTTAGCTTTGTTCTTTTAACGTTTCCTTGAATAAACAACTCATCAACCTCTCTAATTCAGCRACAGTATCACGCATGGAGCTATCCTTGCATCAATGCATCTAGTGGAGAACCTGCTAGCTCTAGCTCAAGTGGCGAGCACAAGGCATTCTATGATTCTTCAACATCAGTCTTAACCACAACTCATACATTGATTCTTCGATATCAGTCGAGTCGGTAGTTTTCTAGCAGACCTCAACCACAATGTACATGCCAAAGTTTAGAACGCAAAGTAACTATTAAAAAGGAAAATGCATGTACTTCCATCTTTTTCCCATTTTTGTTACATTTTTGCGACTACACATGAGAAAGCCATTACACAAAGAGATATTTGTGTTCTCACTCTAATTAAGGGCTAATGAGTTTGCGTTACTCTCTGCCATTCAAAGATATATTCCTTTTTTCTTGCACGAGAAAGAAAAATTCCAATCTAGGAGATCTGATTAAGACAGATACAATATTCTTTGGTGGAAAAAGATCAAATCACTTAAAGTTATTCTAGACAAGCTTAAATCACACAATATGTCTCATATACCGCAACTTCTACTGATACATATAATCATGCTTTATGATCATTCCCCCGTCGAGCCCTTTTTTCTGATCTTTCTCGTGCACTACCAACAGGCACAAAGGGCTGCTCAAGCCAAACCATCCTTTGATAGATACTGTCAACTGATAAGTGCTATAACAATAAGAATTTATTCCAAGGTTCAGACAGAAGGGAGAGAGAGAGAGAGATAGAATAACGGAAGAGGGAGGCTTTCATAAATATCAACCGAGGCTCAATAAAGATAAAAGAGAAATAAATAAAGAACAAATTACAAAAGGAAGAGTATCAAGGTAGCTTCATCCAGGTCTCAATCAGCATTATGCACTGATATGTTAGCCACCTACCACACCTCACCAAATTCATTCAACAATTTTGCAGACCAAAGCGTGAGATTCATTGCTAATGCACACTGTCTAATCTTATAAAAAGTAATATTTTTTCTCAAGGAATAATATGAATGACAAGCAACTTAAATGATCCAGAAAGTGATCAACAACCTGGAATCTGTGGTGCAAGCTTCTATTTCCTTTATTTTTACCATGTTCCACAAGAAACTAGCTAGACAAAGCTTCGCCAATTGTATAAAATGATACAACAGTATCATACAGACGATCCTATTCAATATGCTAAATTAATTAGGAACAGATTAGAGTATTGCTGCTCATATGGTTTGACACGTTTAAGCAGTTGAGAGATGGCATCTGTGCCGGAGGAGAGTGCTCATTCAAAGAGTCAAATTAAACTGCATATCACAGTAAGCATTTCTAGCTTTTTGAGTAGGTCTCCATTTAATGACCTCACAAGGAAAATCTGCAGTTCATCCTTTACGAAACTCTCATTCTTGAAAATGCTTTCAGTGGAGAATGTCTATTAAGGGATTACATGACCATATGCAAAAGGTCTAACATACTCTATTCTTAAAAGCATAGTATCATTATTTGTCTAGTACAATAAAAAAGACATGCCCTGTCGGCTTCAGGAAATCTAGTTGAAAAAGTGGAGCCAGAAGACCAAAAAACCAACAAGCTTGCTATAAGCAGGAAATATTTAAGATTGTGTTTCGGTCATTTTTTCTGCACCGTTTTTTAATAAAATAACTAGAGAAAGAGGCATTTCAGAATTTTCACTGTCGGAACAAATCACAAATGCAGAGTCATTCGAGACTAGTAAAAATAATTCCATTTCCCAATAGTCTCCGTTTGTTTCTTTGAAACCCTTGCACTATTCACCTCTTTTCTCTCATGTTTAAAGGCTCCGCAACACATTGAAGACCTCTCCTTCCCTCCTCTCCAGCTTCTGGCTCTCTACCTGACCCTGAAGACTACTTTCTCCTCTCTCATTGCATCCTTCCTTCCCCATCCTTCCCAACCCAATGTGCCGTTACCTCCTCCCCCAGTACTAATGGATGTAGGAGTGCAAGCCAATGCAGATTAGAATGTGAATTTCCTCAACCAACAATTTTGTACATGTTAAACAAATACAATCTCTATTGAAAAACTATGAAAAAGACATTATTATACTCAATGCAAACCGATGATCACCAACAAGGACCACTTAGGCACTGGTGGAATCAAAATGCTTAAATCTTGAGAATTTAAAATTAAAGAAATATGAGATACTGAGTCGGCATCTACAATTGAATTGCTAAAAATCTTTGATTTGGTTGTATAGTTCAATTGTAACGAATAGGGATACAAACAAATTTTCCTTTTCCCTCTTACAGTTGCCCCCTTCCAAATCTTCACTTGCCAAAGCAACAACAGCGATACAACTCTAGAATTCTGGARGATAAAGGTGATTGATTGCTTGATCAATTGTACTCCTTTTCCTAGCTAGCAGCAAAACACTTTCCTTTGGACTTAAATTTGTTGATTTGGTTTCAACATCTGATTTTGACTACTAACCCACAGTTTGTTCCTTGCCTAGATGGAAAGATGTAGGTTTTAATGGTTAGGGGTTAATGTGGAAATGATGGTCTATTGTGCCCAAAGAAAATTGCTGGTCTCTTTTGGAAGTGGAATAATTGGGAGGGAAGTATTTCAAATTTTGTGAACTAAAGGGTATTTCATTAGTCTATATATATTCATATATGTGCTTAATTAAGAGCGTCAACTTATCATGGTTTTATTTTTTATTTTTTCAAAAAAATACTAAAAGAGGTTTCCAATTTTTTCAATTCCAAAAATCATATCCAAATTAAGCAATAAAAAAATAGTTTAAAAGTTTTTCTGAAAATTATCATTCAAAAGATTATCTTACAAATGCTTCTAAAACGCAAAAAGATCCGTTCTAAAAAGCAAAAAGATCCGAGAACATATCGAAACAGAACCTTCAGTGGCTTCCTTTTTCAAACATGTCTAACCATAGAACCATAACTTCGACATGCAGAATCACTTGAACCCAACATTTTTTTCTAAATCAAGTCTATGCTACAAAGCTAGAATATGTTAACACAACCAAGCTGATCATTATCCCATCATTTTCATCATTATCTAATAAAAATTTGAAGTATGAGAAGCAGCACCTAGAAGCCTCATGACCAATTATTTGTAACTGAGTACTCAATTTTTTGTTATAACAGAAATAGCAGGAAACACATTGAAGGCAGTGAGAGGCGGAGAATAACAATACAAAAAGCAATATGCAGAATACATTAAACGAGTATGTCAACATTTTCCTCCTCTTCTTAAAACTGTGTGTACTATAGAATCCCCAAAATGTCAGTCAGGTGTTCACGTGAATCTGATAATCAGCAGAAGACAATCAAATTCTTTGCTCTCAATGAGTAAACAATAGACTAGTAACAGGCTCAATATTTCACATATCAAAACTTGGAAGGACTACCCAAATGTATTTACAACCCTTGATTRAGATTTTTAGTTTGTTGATAATAAATAAGAAAAGAATTGAATACAACAAAATACCTCAGCGGAAGCTTGGTATTACCCTCAGATTGAGCAAAATCCAAAGGCTACAAATTCACTATCAAAGTTCATGTTTCTGCGAGGGGCTAATGCTTGGGATGCACTGGGAAAAAAGCTGATAATCCTCATATGATGTCCAAACCTGATGATAAAGAATAGGATGAAAGAAAACTTTCATCATGTAAGTCCATCCAGAATCAATACAAGATAAAATTATTCAGAGCTTTTCTTCATAATACTCGACTGCATTATTCTTCGTTAGACACTAAAACTACAGTCTGCAATCCATAATTAAGCAAAACTAATCAGAATGTTTCTTTTCTCCATAATTGACGAGTTTTCTGAGCTTATAGAAACAATATTGAAGACTTCCATAACTACAGACAGGTTAATTCAGTTGCATCCTATTCAAAGTCATTTTCTGTTTTCAAGAAGAGGAATTGTCACAGAATCGCCTTGTAGAATTAGTGGGATGAAAAGTTGGACCCATCAGCAAGGTGCTTCTGACAAAAGGGAGAAGAAAAAGACTGTCAATAGGCAGGAGACTGTTGGCATCTATCTACATATATCCAACATTGCTACTCTCAAACAACAGGAATGTTTTTAATAGACAAAGAATAATAGTGCCCCAAGGACAGAGAAACATAAAACTAGCTTTGCCTACAATCATACCCCACGCAGACCAAGGGCCAAATAATGTATTATTCTCAATACACAACTATAACAGAAAAAATGCATGTGCATGTTTCTACGCCATTCCATTCGTGTGAAAGCATACAATTTCCTAACATAGGAGTTCTTTTTTCTTTTTCTTTTCTTGGTTTCTGGTTGATAGGGATTGTTTTTTTTTTTTTTTTTTTTCTTTTTTGGGGGGTGGGGGTGGAGGAGTTTACATCCACCAATATAGCTGGATTATGTGGCCCAGCTCAAGGATAAAACAACATCCTTTGCCCCTAAACTTTGCCATTTTTTTGTTTTTGCCCCCAAACTTTAGAAAATCGTCAAAAGCTACCTGTCTGTCAAAAGACTGTTAAGTCCTAATGGGATGGGGCCATTTTAGACAATTAATAAAATAATTTCGTCTTGTTTTTAATTTTTTCCTTTCTTTTTCTTCTCTCTTCTTCCTCCCCCTCCTCTCTTCCTCCTCACCGCTGTCCCTTCTCTCTCTCCCCTTGACTCTTCCATGCTCACCAGACATGCTTTGCCCAAATCCAGATTCATGCTGCAACAAATCTTGCTTGTAACAGTCAGAAGGAAACCAAAGCATCAGCAGCAGTGAAATTGTAAAAATCCACCATGAAACTTTGTGGTGGAAAAAGTTCTCCAACCAACCAAGCCAACTTAGGGTACCTATCTACCTATTCCAAGTCAAATTCCATGAGCCAAGAAACCCACATCAGCTCAGCAAATTCCACTTCCAACCGCCGTCAAGATTTGCCGGAGAATGAGCGGGTGGTTTTGGCTAATTAATCATCCTATAGACAAAGAGGAAATCTAATAGAAGAAGTATTTCAAAAGTTCAACATTTATATTCTGAAGAGCAAAAGTGTTTCCTCGAGTAACCCCTATAAAGACATTTCAGGAACCTAAATTGGTCTCCAGCTTTTTCTCATCGAGAATGCAACCCTTTTTTCTTTTTTCCCCTTGTGTGTATGCACACACACACACAGAGAAAGCTGAGGAAGTGTTTTCTTCTTCTCCTCTAATATTAATTCCTTGCAGTTCCAAAATCCTATCTTGGTAACATGCAATCATCCTTGTTATTCTACTCTTTCCCTCCTAAAAGTTTATGCTAATCAGCAAGTCATACTCGCAGCTTAGTATCCCTTTCTCTCTTAAAAGTGGTTTTCCCCCCCTAAATGGAAGCCCACTTTCACGTAGAGAAATAGCTACCACTTCCACTTCACCCAAATAACACTCCCTTTCACCATTGGCTCCCATCCACCCCCATCCCACCCCACCATAATAAGTTGCCTTCGAATTTCTTAATCCTGTTTGGTACAAAGATGGCATTGAAGAGAATAGATATCAAGGAACTAGACTAGAAACACTATTTTAACCAATGTACCTCTCAAGCTTAACTTTGGTCTTATTTGTCCCAAAAAATCTTGGCTCGCTAAACTTCTTGGGAGGTTGACCAAATAAGGACCCCAAGTTGAATATGCAACAGGTTTTTTGTAATTACAAGATATGAATTCAGTCCATTATAGCATTTTATAGCATGAGCATGGAAACAAATTYGTAGCCGCTAATAGCTTCAAACAAGAAATCATCATTATGTGACTTTCCTCTCTTAAAAAAACTAGCAATTTTCAAACCCACATCAACAGTGGCATCATAAATATGTTAATTCATATGTTTCATTCTTAATAGATAACTAGCTCGCTTAGCGTTTTATGTGACTGTGCCATTTCTCATGGACACCTCTGTTGATATATCTGTTATATCTCTCTGTACTATAACAGACAAACAAAAGAACAACATTTTGAATCTCAACCATATATTGGAACTGTGAAAAACAGAACTTTTATCCAAGTTACATACATGTATACAACCTTCGATGAGAAATACACACCCATACGCACTGCATAGGTATGGCGAGCAGAAAAACAGGAACAAGGAACATACCTCAGGGTCGGAGCCTTGATTTTTCAACTCTTGTTCGGGGAATGGCCAAAATGGCTATGAGTCCACTGGCAAATGCTGAAACAGCTGCAACAGCAAAAGCTGGCGAGTTGCCACCACCAAACAGCTCATCCCATGGTCCACTCCCAAGGGACACCACAACCTTTCTTGGCAGAAATTAAAGGTCATCATCCAGATAGCTTAATAGTGCCAAAATAAGCAGTTATTTGTTTAAAGAATTTCCTTATCCCCTGGTTGTCTGATTCTCTTTATTTATCTTTTGAAGAAGGGGTTCAAGGTCGATGATGACTAGTAAAGAGAGGGGAAACTATTCAACCACAGAAATCTGAACTTATCTGAATTTGCCCACAAAAAGTAAACGAAAAATAGAGTGTAGTGATAAACATCTAAAACAAAACTGCCAAATTTAACTTATATTATCAAAAGAGAACATCGTCCCCAATTCATGACCGTATGATCCCACACTTATTACACAAAAGACTTTGTCAAACCACAATTGAACAGAAATGTTGAAAATTATCTACTATGCARTATTGAATTGATCAATAACAAATAAAGTGTTTACTTGCAACTAAAACTCCACTCCACCCAGGATAAACACTGGGGAAGGGAGGGGATAATAGAATGTGTAGTTGGCAGCATATAGCTGGAGACTCACTAAAATGAAGTAGTGAATTATACCTGTGGAGTCACAATTGCTAGATTCAGAACACCCATTGACAATCCTGCAGAATTGAAATTGATAGCTGAAGCATCACAGCTAACATATCAGCTAAAGTCAAATTGAATGTGATATACTCAACCCACCTTGGCCAAGCCCTAATGCTTCAATGCGTGAAGAAATCAAGGCATAAGGAACACTGTAAGTTACCTGCCAAATGTATCTAGATGAAATCAGCTTCTCTGACTATGAAATAAGTACTTAAGCTGCACATCTATGAGAACGTTGATATTTTTGTGCAACTTTTTTAAAGGTCAACTCTCCCACACCCAAATCAAAAAGAATCCTGAATTTGAATATAATATCAGAGCTGCACTCCACATATATCCCCTTTTCCTTTTGTCTTGTCAGTGAAGTAATATAAGAGACCTAAGATATGCTCTATCTATAGAGTTTAAGGAGAAGAGCAGAGTAACATACTGCGAGTGGAATACCAAGAATGGAAAATACGATTAGCGCAGCAATCACAAAACCATCAGGAGGAAGACGGTCACCAATGTCCATATGGGTTCTGATTGCAGCAATGACAAGCATTGCTACAAAACAAAGAGCCATGACAATATTCGAAAGACCCCATGTAATCCCGGCCCCCAATTTTCGGCAGAGCTTCTCCATGAAAATTGAAGTTATTCCAAGAATAACTGAGTTCAACATTAGAGCAAGAGAACCCATTCTGACTCCAATACTATAATTCTTGCCATCATTTGGCTCCCCACCATAAATTTCTCGACCCATCCAATCAGTATCAAAGAGAAGAAATGGGAACCATCCAATCCAAGTTAAAGCAGTAGCAAGAAAGATAACCCAGACAACGTTTGAGAAATACTTGAAAGTTCCAAACAATTCCCAGAAGAAAGCTTCTTGTTCATTGCTTGACTCTTCAGATCTTTCTCCCCCAGAGGCCGGTGAACCGTGGCCAGAAATCAGGGGCTGCTCATTGGCTGCTGATATGCTTATACATGTTGTGATGACTATAAATATAATATCAATGATAAATGCAGACTTGAGATTGGCACAGTTGATGTTGCATGCAGAAGTAAGTGTAAAGGGGAAAATCTTGAACCAACTACTGTAAGCTCCAGTAGCGTAGCCAAGGATATTGCCAACTGCCATCCAAAGTGAAAAATATGCATTTGCTACCCGAGTCCTCCTGTGATCCTTTCCTAATTTGACATATTATGTTAGTTTTAGTAAGAAATTTCTGAAGGAAAAACTATTTTAATTCATTTCATACCTCAGTTTATATTTCCCTTTCCTTTGCTTTTTTTTTTTTTTTTTTTTTTTTTTTTTTTTGGGGGGGGGGGGGGGGGGGGGGGGGGGGGGGGAAGTGTGTAGGGAATGACTTGCCTCTACTTCTCCAATCTTTTTCTTTGAGCGAGCAAAATAAACATATGCTTTGTACATATTTTTTTTTTTTTTGGGTCTTCCTCCATATAGGTCCTTTAATTAATAAAGCACAGATACAACCCCCATTAACAAAGTTTAGAGCAAATCATATCAAACCCCTCTCTATTTGTTTGAAAGGATAGGACCACATCTCTCGGTTCTTGAAATGACACTGAACTTCCTTCTCAGGAACTTTTGCTTAATGGCATCAAATATGGGTGTTACTCTACCATTTTAACCTTGCACCTGAACTTATTGTAGTCTAGGACCAATTTTTGTACAGATAACAGCACCATATAACAAAATTGACACTTTTATCCAACTGCAAATAACTAGACAATGGGTCACAAACTTCAAATAACATTAGACACCATCCCAAATCAATGTTCACCTCTGACCTAGCACGAATTTATGAGAGTATTTGGCCATTTAATATTTTACCACCCTGCCTTCAATGGATTCTTTGGGGCTCGTGTGAAGCATCGCATTTGTTCTTTCCTTGCAAATGATGGCAATGTGAAAATTGAGATGGAAATCCATGTTTATTTTAAGAAAGTGGACCCTCATTTCAAGACAACCCAACAAAAAATTCATGACAATCAATTTGAGAAGAAACATGCACATATGCAAGATGACGACCATATGCGTAGCAGTGTTTGAGAGTATTTCGTACAAAAAAAAGGGACTTTTGATGTATGCATGTCGAATATAATGAATATTATATATGTAATATCAGAAAGAAATAACTTTATAACTTTGATAATTCAATAAGGGCATTTTGGGTTCTTTTGATGACTCATTGTTGTGATCCGTCAAAGTTAAAAGTTATTAACAGGGATTAAGATGTATAAATTTATTAAAAATATAACAGAGGAGAGTGTTACTGCAGACACTAGAAGGGATAGGGAGGCCTCCAACCTTTTTGAAAACCCAAGTGCAATCACCCAAATATTTAAAAGTATATGATAGCTCCATTGATTAGCTTACTGAAGATTTAGAGAAAACCATGAAAATCACTACAACTCAACCATGATTGCCAAGAATTAATGCATCGGTTACATAAAACTACAATGATTCTCCTCCACAGGCAATCTTTTGTTCCAGTTTAGACCAACACATAACATCACGAGGATTTTTTTATTTGCCAACACACTACATGACAACTATATTAATTTGCTTATGAACTTCAAAAGATTCACAACTATAGCACTCGATACTATAGCATTTCTCTCGTCCAAGGAATTTGGACATAATACAAAAGCTGCAAAGCCTGGAATCATGAGTTCATACAATGTCCTAACTTGAAATTCTCATTTGTTTTTGGTACACTCCTATATTTTTAAAGGGAAAAAAGAGATCATTCTTTTCTTTTGGTCAGTGAAGAAGTGTTGCAAGAGTGTGTCATCTCACTAATGCTATGCACATATCAGCAGATCTAACGACAGACAAGTGTGCCAAATCACAAAGCTAAACCTACTTCATGCTATTGCGGTGGATAAGTGGAACCCGTTGTTGATCAAGTGGAATAAGCACTCAATTAACAGTCCTTCTTTCTTGGGTTGTATGGTAACAAGTGTACTCAGAACAATGAAATGCACTCGCGTCTAAATAATATCAAAATTTACAATTATGATTAAAAAAGAAGTACAATTAAGGCAACCATATGCAGTAGATTCAGGCCATTTCAGCCTTCACAGAAATGGCTCTGTTGTACCTTCCCACCCACCCCCCACCACAAAAAACAGAAAAGGCAAAAAGGAAAAATCGCCTTAGTTTTCTGAAATTATATTTTGCATTTTGCCCCAGAGTCCTCTGGAAAGAATTTGGAGCTTAGCATTACTAGCGTATGTCTCTATAATATGTTCCCTAAACAACAAAAATCCTTAGTTCCAAGTGTTCATCAGTGGTGGCCCCCACAGTCTATCCAACGCAAATACTATGACTCACTCTACCAATTTACTTATACAACATCGGCATTACAACTAAAAGATCCAATAAAACCAAATTTGCCCTTTCATTTACTGGTTTATTTTACACCAGTGGAAGCACATATTCACCGGAGAAAGCGAATTACACTCACTGATTTTGTAGGCTCAGGGACATTTTAGTCTGATAATATGGACTATAAAAGTACCCTAAAACATCTTTATTCGTCCCTAGGCACAGAAGAATCAAATTTTCTTAACAAAGACCCAAGCTTATTATCTTTACCAACATATATCCTCCACCTCTCCACCGCCAAAAATTCATTAACCTTACCCGAAAATACTATTATCTCACTCAATCGAGCATTATCACATAATAAAATATACCATGCCATGAAACTCCAAAATCAACTAACACTCATGCATGCTATCTCATCATCACAACAAATTCACGTATATGTCAGGTATACGGTATACGTAAGTACTACGAATAAATACTGGAATTCATATACGCAAGTTGGCATAACATACCAGTGAGATCAGCTAGAAGAGCTCTACAAGGTCCTTGAGTCATATTATTAGCGACATCAAGTATCCAAAATCCGAAGACAAAAGCAGCAATTGCACGAAGCTTCTTTTCACCGCGATCACCGAAAAGCCAGCCGATATCAGCGGAAAAACCAATAATAAGTACAGCAACAACAATCGCGGCTGCTCCGACTATGATGAAGGGACGACGGCGACCGAGCCGGCTTTGGCACCGGTCGCTCATGTGACCAACTAGCGGTTGTACGAAAAAACCAGAAATTGGTCCGCATAACCATATTATGCTCGCCCAAGCGTGAGGTATTCCAAGCTCTTGTACATATGGAGTTAATAAAGATAACTGTAACGCCCATCCGAACTGTATGCCGCACGCCACAGAGGAGACTCGGAGAAGGAGTCGGAGAGGAACTCGCGGCCGCACCGGTTCACGAGCCGGCGGTCGGCTGGTTACTTTAGCTTTGTGTCTACTATGCCTCTCGATTTCCGATGTCGGCATTTAGTTAGCGGAAGATTTGAATTTGAGCTGAGAGAAGAGCGAGAAAAGAAGAGGTGGCAGGGGAGGCGGAAATGGTGGGACGGTTAGAAAGGAGGGAAAGAAGTAAAGAAATGCCCTCGTCTTTCCCAGTGAATTATGGAAAACAGATATGGTTAAGATGTAATAATGGTGGTCATTTGAGGGCAACTTTTAGGATGATTTATTCTGTTTGCCTGGTTACTGAGGAGATGCTCGGTCTCGAATGCGTACTGATTGGAGTTTCTGTAGTGTGCTTTATTAAGTGATCGTTTCTATTGCGGCCTGTTTGCTACTCGCACAAATGATGAATCACCTCCAAAACCATTTCTTAAATTGTTATATTTAATAATTTTACCCGTTCCAAATAAGCAAAACAGTAAGACAGTCAATATAAAATTAATAATTATCGACTTCGAATCTTTTAGTACTTTTTTTATTATTAAAAATAGAGTTAAAAGCTTCATTTTGAGAGAGCGAGAGTAGATGATCAAAATATTTTGAGGAGTTAAAATGATAATTTTTAGACAAAAATCCTACATAAATTTTAAAAAATATTAATCTTATCTAAGATTTTGAAAAAATGTCAAGGGGCACAATCCGTCCTCGCTCGCTCGCTATATTTTTCTATTATACCAATTAAAATACGATATATCTCTTATTGAAAAGAAAAACGCTGCAAATTAAGAATATATATATAATGGTATAGAACGTGTAATAAGAAATGTAGAAGAGAAATATATTAGAACATGGAGCTAGAACTACTTGATGTGGCTTTATTCTTTTTAAAATATTAAAAGTATTTTCAATTTGAATTATGAAATCAATATGTCCAGTTCTTGAAAACGAATAAAATTTAAAAAATAAGTCATAAATTTTGAATTTGAAAATGAAAATTGGAAGAGAAATAAAACTGCCCATGTCAAAAACATATAGTATGTCATTTTCTAAGGAGATGTAGCTAGGATACTAAACCCTCTATATTCCTTGTCATGTGTATCATTGTCAAAGACATCCATATAGCCTAAACCCTACCCYCCAAATTCCTCAATATTTTGACAAAATAAAACAAAATTTAGCATTAATGATTTTGCAAAAAAATATTAGAACACCCGAACGCTTCTTAGATATTTGAAGACATAGTGGGACCAAGAGTGGGTTTATGCAAGATTTTTCCCTAACAGACATATCCATTAAGGAGAAAGACATTTCAATCCATTAAAACATACCATTTATGGTTGACCATAAAGGCTCATTGCTCTTTTTTTTTTTTTTTTCCCCCCCTCTCTTCTTCATACATATTAAGAAACTATTCAAATCCATTAGTTTTTCATCGAAAAAATTACTTTAAATTAAATTAATCTTACTTGATAATTAATTTGTTATCTCCCTTTTAACTTTTTCTCTCAGCCTACTCCCACCATCGCTACCACCAAAAGAATTCCTCAATAGTCAGTGTGAAAGCTTTCGTTGGCACTTTGATACTCGTTCCAATTTCTCTTCAGAATTTTAMTAGAAATAAATAGTTATTGAGTTCTAATGAAAATTATATTATTTTTTCAAAATAATTTCATTTCTGCAGTTTAAAAAAGCCTCAAATTTCTTTTACATTTCAGAAAAAAATAAAAATATTTAATCTTTAGAACATTCAAAAAATAATATATTTAAGCTTGTGATTAGTGATAATGGAGGACATCAGCAAGTTTGGCCGGTAGCCAAACGATACCTAAACCCATCGATCTCAAATGATGTGTAGTTTGGCACTTTAGATTTCCTTGCGTGCGCTGGCCGTGTTTGATTGAACCTTGCTTTACAGATTTCTGCTACAGGACCCTTGAGTCGGCTTTGGGGCCTTTTTCCCGAGGCATAGGCGCCTACCGTGGACTCTTTATTTGGTCTCTCTTGCTCATCAAATACTGTGCCGACCATCACTAATYATAATTCTTATCCCTGTAGCTCTCCACTCTCTTTTTTCTATATCTTTTAAAGTTTTATTGCACACGTATTAAAAAATTCATAAATATATATTAAATTATAAAATTCAAAAGATTAGATTAATCTTTTTTTATTACTCCTCATATGCTATACTTAATAAGTGACTTTTAATTTTCAATTCGAAGTTTTGATTATTCCAATTTCAAGATTTGACTATTCAATTTTTCCTCATAAATAATACTCGATCAAACTAAATACAATTTTAAATATATTTCTACTAATTTTGATATTAATTGAATTATAATTAAAGATAAGGCGTAAAATAAGAAAAAGTATAACAAATACTTTCCTGATTTTATAAAATGATAGATGTTTAGAGACACAAAAATCAACCTTAACAACGATTATGAAAAAATGGAAGGAGTATCATTCTATCTCTAATAAATTACGATAAATTCAACAATTTATYATAATTGATAAGTAAATTATTAAATTAAAATAAAATTTAATATTCGAGATACGTTCATAACTTGATGTTGAACGAATTTTAAATCATACGATTAACGTGAATAAGAATCAATCTTTATCTATTTCGATAAGCTTTTACAATTGGCCTAAGGGTTGTGATAGGAATCACATATTACATCAACATTTTCTTTAGTTTGAGAGGCTTCATCTTTTCTTTTCTTTTTAGTGTTGATAAGGACAAACTCATTAAGGTTTTCCAGACGATGGTTTTCTACAGCTCAAAAGTAGATGTGGTAGGCCTTTGATAGAGAGAGGAGCATAATTAGCTTTCATGTTAGTATTTTAAGAAATATAATAATCACTATGTTTCATTATCAATGTTGTAATGATGTAATTAATTAGTCATTAAAGTTTGTAGTATCCATTAATCTTTTATCATAAATGCCAATTTAAGATGGCCACTATCCCGATTCCCCAATATAGCAACGACACAAATAACATGAGATTATATTTAGCTAACTCCAATCATCGCACTTTATGCAGAAAATGGATTCAAATTTCTCCATGAAATATTAAAATAATTAAAAAAAGAAGGTTAAGAGTGCTATTTTTTGAGTCAACGAACTTAAATGAGTGAATTGAAATATAAATTAAAATAAATTTAGATTAAAAAAGGAAAAAAATCCATCCACTTATATCTATTTAGTATGAATATTTAAATAAATTATTAAATTATTTAAATATCGATTTGTAATCTATAATTGAGGAGTATAAACAATCACGTTTTCTATAATTTGCCCCTCTAATGAACTATAAATATGTCTGGTCCATGTAAGAAAGCGCGAATCCTATAAGTAGTAATAGTATTTAATTAATTACGAGTCATAATGAATCAAGGGAGTACAAGCCAATAGACATGGACGGCATCAAGGCAGAGGGTTGGAATCAGTTGAGAAAACAAGCAACGTAAGATGACGTCAAAATGTGGCTTTTGATTTTCACGAATGTTCTTTCTTTTCCTTACGTYTGTATTTCGTATTTTATTTCGAGAGAAAATTAAATGAGTTTTTTTGAATACTTTTAAAGATATTTTTAATTTAATTTTTTTTTTGGTGATAGTTAAGAAAAAGTAACCCTAAATGCACCTTGAGATGCTTAGAAGCTTATTGATCTGGTCAACCATTGCTAATACAAGTCATTGACTAAAGCAACACAAGGATCTTTTAAATATGTGATGSAAATAGAAGAACTAAAGCAATGCTTTGCTTCAACCCTAAATCTTTAAAAGATTAATGATTTATTTGGTAATTTAATAATATGATTGAAATTTTCTTAATATTAATTTAAATATTGACTTACATCACTCTATATGTTTAAATAGTGCATTTAATAACTTGTTATTTATTAAACAAAACAGATCATATCTTTTTCTCAGCACTTCTCGACCTAATCAATATAAAATGGCTTCAATCTAAATTCAACATATAAAAATTAACATTATTCAAAATTTTACTAAATTATTAAATATTTTAATCAAAGTTAATAGTCAAATTGATATATATATTGACAAATTTTAATGTTAAAATATTAATTTTTAAACTTCAATTTTATCAAGGAGCTCTCGTCATAGAGACTTTTTCCTTGCAAGGAGGTAAACTATTATAAGGGAAGCAAGGTATGAATGGGCATGATTATCTGGCAAGCTCAATATTATCAGTGTCGAATTGCTTTGACATAGTGGAATATCTTTTTTTTTTTTTTGACATATTTACACACTGGATTGATCAACCATTGCAGCCAACGTTAGATCAGGTTGCCTTTCGGCCAAAAGAAAAATTTATTATCTAAACTACGTCCCTTCACACATAGTGGAATATGCTGAGGCACTGAAAATTCCATTACGCAAGAATAATAAGCTATGAAGAATAATGCATGGTTAAGCGTCATATGATGCAAAAATATTAAAAATTAAAGTGAAGGAGAAAACCCTTCAATAAGTTATAAACTCTTAAACTAGCAATTAAATTTAAAAAAAAAAAATCTATAAACTCGGATTTTTTTTGATAATAATTATTGGGCCTCATTATCTTCTTAAATTACTCAATTCTTTTTTGGGTTTTGGGCCGCTGGTGGGGAAATATTGAAAACTCGATTCATGGCAGGTTTAAGCTAATGGCCCAAGCGACATATTGGGTCTTTGTTTATGTGGATCAAAGTTTCAAGCACCACCTTTTTATGTGAGTCTACTCCAAGGATTTAACATTTTTATCAAGACACTCCTTCCATCACAAATTGGATATCCACTTTTTAAAAATTAGTGTGAGATTATGACGAGCCTTTGCACTTTTTTTATCACATATTTTTGTATTATTTTATAAAATTTATTAAATAAATAAATATTTATTTAATATAAATAGTCCATGTAATAATATAATATGATGTCAAAGAATTACATTTAAATAAAAAATTCATATACAATGTCATCTGAATTAATTATAATTATAATTTTTAATTTAATATGCTTATTTTATTATGATTATATTATACTTACTTTTGTTATTGTGAATGTTTAATTTTAGAGTATTTTTTCAAGTCTTAGTCAATGTGGCAAAATGGTTAGGAAATTGAACGTGAAGAAAAAAGTTTGAAGGAAAATTGAAAAAACTATTTTGTCATTAGATCAATACAATTTGATTATATTTTCTAGGAATTTTAACTTTTTGTATCATTATGTTAGTCTATGCTCAATTCATGTATATTTAGACTTAATAATTACTTTTAAAATTATGTTATCTTTTGTTGATTTTAAGTTATCTTATAATTCTAATTCGACATTTTGCGCACACATTCTTGATGACTATAAGATTACAACCTATTAATGGTATACTATTCTGCATGTAAAATAGTTTTCCTAATTTAAATTTAATTTACATCAGCTAAGGAAGTATTATTTCAAATTCTCTTATCATCCTTACGTGACATTTCATATTTTATTTAACTTGATCTAAAATTCATATTAACACAATTATACAAAAAGACTTTCAAATCGAAAAGTCCCATGGATTACAACCCTTCTTTTATTTGAAATTTTATTAATTTAATCCCGTGTGACCTTATATATTTTAGGTAATGTTATTATTGACAATATTTAAGTAGTAAAGGGACAAAGTAATCCAAAGATGATTCCCATGGACTGTGATATTTTAATATAGTATAAATAATATATTTTTACTTAAACTTTAACAATTGACTTTCTTCGGTCAGTGCTAAAGTATCTATAATTTATTAAATTTTTACCTGACACGAGAATCATTTTATGAATGTTTTTATCTCTTATCTTATTTTTACTTTTTCAATAATAATCTTATTTTGATCATTTAAAAAGACATTAAATACGATGTTAAATATATTAAAATATAAATAAATTTATTAAATTAAGTTCAATGTTTCACAAATAAATCAAAAGAAAGTAAACATACAAAGGGACACATGAGATATAATGTTAAATATCTATAAAAAAAAAAATGATTCAATTTAACAACCTTAGCCCAATGTGCAGGAAATGCACGCTTGGAATGCAACAATCACGAGTATAACAACACAAACATTGACCAGCAACTGTCTCTTCTCCTTCAACTAGCGTAAGTTTTCGACATCTTGCTTATAATTTGCTAGCCCATAATCAGTACTACTTGATGAAACATRAACTTTCTTTTCTTTGGTTCTATGTTAGCTTTATTTTTCTATAATTTTGGATTCTTGTGATTTGTCTCAATTTTCGCCTTAGCTATTTTGATGAAATATTAGGTTCAAAATAATGTAGAATGTACCTTCTTGTAATTACTCTAAGGAGCACATACAATAAAAAAAGATCAATTTACAAATACTATTATTAATATATGAAGATGTATGATTAATATTTATTTATATATATGATATATAATAATAATGGTAATTGCACGACAAAATAAACTTGCTCAATTTGTTCGTTTTAATTATGTTATAAGATATTAAATTTAAAATGATAAGTCAACCAATATTAGTTAATGTATATGGCCTGAAGATGAAGTTTGTTGGATCTTAAATTTATCCAATCAGCCATTGGGCACCACGATAAGAAGAATTGGGCCATTCAATTGAGGAACTTTCTAAATTGGGACTCAGCCCAAGGCAAATTAGTGAGAAATTTATATCAGCAGTTTTCTTTTTCTTCAATTTTCTCCTAAAGGAAAATTAAGAAATTCCCAGTCAAAGTGGAAGCATAAGAAAAGGGTTTTTATGTTTTATTTTTAATTTTTGAAGTGGAAGTGATAATTCTTTATCCAACATTATTACAAAAAGGTTTCTTTTCAACGTAGACTTTAAAAGGTTGTCGAAGAAAAGCATAGCCATTAGCCATCAATCATTTCTTTGTCTTTCTTACAAGACCAAGACTCTCTTCAATCATTCAAATGAAGAATACTCCACAATTATTACCACTAATAATGAGCGGAAAAATTTAACAATTAACTSTTATTCAAATGAAGGGAATATTGAAACTAATTTTCTAATTTATATAATTAAATGTTACCTCTATTTCGTAAAATATGTCAGAACAGGACAAAATCATAAACTAAGGAAACAATAAATTAGTTTGAAACTATAATTAAAATAACACATTGATCCTTATCTTGATGACTCAATAATGATTTCTCAGACTTTAACTCATTCATTTAGTCATTTAAATTAAAAGGAAGAGAAGTGAAAAGTGAAGGAAAATTTACCAGTCTAAGTTTGAGGAGTCGAATGAAGTCAATCTTTGGCCCAGCCATTTGGAAATGGAGAGTGACTCGAAATGCATCTGAGAATTGTTTATGATTTTTCTCCAAAAATGCAAAGGGAAGATGTCATAATTTATCCCTAGCATTTTCAATTTTTTTTTGACCTTTTTCTCCTCCTCCTTTTGTCCTAGTGGACTAGAGGTTTCACACCTTCGTTGACTCTTGGGCAGCCCTCAAAGAATATATTACGAAAATTTGATAAATACTTTATTAAAATTTTCATTGGATGTTTGTTTCATAAATTATGGTCTTCTGTATAGTACATATTCATGGTCTCAGTTCAAAACTGTTGCCTATGGAGACCAATCAGAGTCTAAATGTGTTAGGTAGGCAAACCATCGACTGCAATAGAGGATGACCGTATGTTTATAAGTACGAAAAAAATCACTATTAATATGAGATTTATTAATAGAGTTTAAAAATAAAATTTTATTAATTTAAACTTAAAATGGATAATATTATATGAATCTGATGAAAAAATGAAGTCCATAGTCTTATGGAAATGGGACTGGAAGCCCCCGTGCCCCATTTCTGCATTTAATTCTACTGGCTTTATATGGTCTGTTTTGTTGTATTATCTTGATTATTATGCCTGATTGCATTGACTACACCTGTTCATGCGTTTACCTTCTGGAAGCTTAGAGTTATTGCACTCTTTTTACTCTTTTCTTTTTTTAAAATATGTGTTATTTTAGATTAAAAAATTATTGAATATATGCGTTTATTCTATGAAGATGTGAGTCATTTAGACATACAATTATGAATCAATATCTCTGAAAAAAATATTCTTTTGATTAAACTATCTAAAATGCCATTTTTCTTTCTTTTCTTATTTTATCTCAGAATCCAAGTTTGTTTAGTGTCCTTCTCTCGCTCTCCCTCTCAAAGAACTCCAATCCCCTAGTAATGGAGATCTTATCTATATTAATAAATTCATGAAAAATCTTCGCTTATAAATTATATGGGACTTATTTGCATACCCAACAAATATAGCAGTAGCTTATATGTGGACAACGACTCTAAATAATAGAGATGTACTCAAGAATATTAGATAATTATAGTAAAATAAAAACAAAATGCATTCGAGTTAGTCCCAATTAAAACACCTTAAATTTGTTCTCTTTTCCATTTATATTAAAAAGGCAGAGAAAAAATCATCTTTATTTATAAAATAAATATGCAAAAAGCATTTTCTTTATATAGAAAATATGGAAGATTACGTTTACCAGCTTGGATAGATTTTCAAGGTTCAAGCATCCTCCCACCAGCCAACCAACTATACATGTGATTCATRAAACAAAAACTGATATTGAAAGCGATCTCCATTCTCAACCAAGCAAGCAGTAGAAGAAGCTATTGAGGAGATGCTTCTATGGTTGGCAACTGATGTAAGTAAGAAGCACTCAGAGAGGTTCTTCATAGTTCTAGCTTCATGTGCAATCCAAAATGCATACTGTATGAAGACAGACAAGTATGAAAACCCTAAACCGACCAAATCCAAAGGATCAAAGCAAAGATTTTCTCCCATAGAAACAAACAAATATGGCTTGGAATCTAAAACATGCAACCCAACTGGTGCCACTGTCCTTAATAGATAGTGTATCATAATTGTATCCTTTTGCTTCAAGAATCATGTCACTCTATTCTTGATGCTTTTGTCTTTCTTAGAAGAACCCTAATTTGCCACTATGATCTGACCTGGCTCTTCCTATAATTGATTTGACACCACTGCCTGCCTTTTTCTGAGTTGTTGCAGTGCTTAGCTGATTAGCATTATTAACTCACTTTAATCACTTTTTTCGTTTTTTAATTTGCTTCCATGGCTSCTAATAGTTCCTACTGTACAGTAGCTCTGTTCTTTTTGTTGTAGAATATGAAAAAGACGTTCTAGATCAAGCGCTGCTGCGGAGGCAGGTAACCCTTTAGATGCATGAATCCATATCGAGTCCTCATTTGGATGAACTTTTCGCTGTTCAGTCACGAGACATACAAGGAAGAAGAACTAGGACAGCCTCGTCATGCTAGGCAGTTTGAGATAGACATCGAATAAGACCCAACATGCTAGCCTTCAAATAATCATTTTCCCAATTCAGCAATTATGCAAATCCAATTAATATTAGCGAATAATGATCATAACAAAATCTAAGGCGCACAATAATTAACTATCCAATTGTATAATATTTTAGGTCGATTAGAATGATAATTTATGAATGATAAAAATTTATGAATTGATATAAAAAAAAAAGTTTCAAGGATAGCATTGACAACATCATATCATTACTAAATAGGAGATATGAATTTAGGATATGATAAATATTGATTTAACCTCTCCCTGTATGTATACTACAATTCATATATCATGTTAAAATATATAAATCAATGAAGAGTTGATATGAAATTATTATCAAATGATACTTTTACCTTTTATTTATTATCTAAATCTCTCCTACCTTTTTAAGAATGTGATCATACCTAAAATTATTAATTTATTTATTAAAAAAGAGTCTGTAATTATGATTTTATCTTAAAACTTACTCTTACTACATTAATTAAACAAAGAAGAAAAGACTTGGTTTGGGGCTGGGAAAAAAAAAAAGCCAAATATTTAAAGTTGAAAAATGATTAGAATAGAAAATATTAATATGTTCTGAAAATTAAAAACTAATTAAAATATTAATATGATTTTGTTTTGAATAAGGATAAGATTGAAAATTTTGAATAATATTAGGAGGCATTTCACATGATATCGGACATATGCCTCCCATATCCAACCATAACATAGCTAGTGGAATGCTCTTCTWGTATTAAATTTRGCACGTTGTGACTCGGGAGTTGTGATATCAAAATGATTGGAGGAAAGAAAGTTCTTTCACATAGTGGAAGTGACGAAGACCATAGCAATCTACATCAAAATGATCAAATGCCTACCCGCACCATCCCATTTCGCACGCAACCCTTTGTTTTCTACTGTAAAAATATAAATAAAAACTTTTATTTGAAATGCAAAAGCTTCAAATATGAAATTATAAAGGAGTAAATTGAAAAACCGTGGTGCACGCTCGTAGGTGGAGCGTGAGAATGAAACATATGCTAGTTGATAAAAAGAAAACACAAAAATCCACGCAGTGGTTGTTCTAGGAACCGTTTAGTCAAAGAGGGCGGCGGGTCTTTGTGAAGCTTCCGTGCACCGGTGACATTTTCACTATACAGCCACCGTGACTTGAAAACGATTTGACTTGTCAATAGGAATTATATGATCTTCATCCTCCCCTCTTTTCTCTTCTTAATAATAAGACACGTAAGCTTTTTTAACTTTTCACCATTTTTACCTACTTTTCCATTTAACAAGGATTAAAAGAAAAATGAAAATGGTTTTGCTTTTTAATCTTTTTAATGGCTTTCCATATTTGGACGATGTGGTTTGTTAATGACCATTTTTAGTAACTTGCTTCTCTTGGTTTTTCTTTTTCCGCACAAGAGATTGAAGATAAAACGTACTTATGATACTTAATTTTATGTGCAAAAAAGGAAATTTCTCTTTTTACGAAGAATAATAATATTAAATATACTCTAATTAGATAAACGTGATCGTGAATATTTAACTTTATCCCACATTAAAAAGGTAAGCTGAGTTTGATTAARGTCGGGGAAAATAATAACTTTCTTATATTGAATAGTAGCATAATTAGGATGCACTACATTTAGATAAATAGGATTGTGAAGCTTAACTTTACCCCATGTTACAAAAGTAAGACGATTTTGATTAATGACTTTAAGTACATATAAATAARGATCATTAGTAGTATCTTTCATATTCTTTTTTTTCTTTTTAAGAAATTAGAGATATGGTATAGCACTATTATGTGAGACTTCAAAGTTGATGATTAATATTTTTTTTCATTTCAAAGTAATTGTCAAACTAGTTGTCGTTTTAAAAAAATTAAAAATATAATGAAAATTCATATGATGAATTATAAGAATATCATACAAGAATAACATTAAAAAAAAAAAATTCCCTTTGCTCTTTAAAGTATATCACGGTAGATTTTATGTGTGTTTGTAAACGAATATCACATCCAACCTATCAAGATCTCATTAAATAGTATTTTCCAGCTTCATTGTTAATTAATTTTAAATTAAATACATTCAACTTATAAAGTCAATATTTTTTATCATTTTATATTATTTTTCCCATGCAATTGGTTAAAGATAGTAAATAATGTCATTCTAATAACAATTTTAGATCGATTTATTATTTTTTATCTATATATTCTATGGTATCACGATATATTTTAAAAGAAAAGAGGAAATAATACTTAGGCAATAATACAATATTGAAGCTTCCATCCCTATGTGTTTGCTTTGTTTTCTCGGAGCCTTGTGAAAGAGAGAATGAATGTTGGTCAAACAAATCTTGTTTACTTGGCTATGAGTACTATTTTTAAGGATAAAAATCATAATATTTAGATATTCTATTTATTATGACTGTTCTAATGGAACTAGAAACCGTTACCAAAATTATAAAAACAAAAAAGGAATTACTTTCAACAGAAAACGACAAGTCGACAAGAGATAGAACATCCACAAACCGCCTTCTCTTCAAATGACGAACTCTGGTTCTTCCTTTCACTCAAAGACCTTCTAACAATCCAAGAAAACGACCGTCCCCCCACAGCCCTCCGCCTTCCGATATGTTGGAGGGACTAATTATCCGGCCAGTCCGGCACTCTGTTTTCCTTGTCTTCTTCCTCCTATCCGTCGCCACCTCAGATGACCTTCAAGCTCTCCTAACCATCAAGAAATCAATGCAAAATCCCAACGCTCGAGTGTTTGATTCTTGGGACGAAAATAGTTCCATTTGCAGCTTCACTGGAATCACTTGTGAACCAAGTACGAGTTTTGTGAAGGAACTTGATCTTTCCAATCAAAATCTCATTGGCCCTGTTCCTTTCGATGCAATYTGCCAGCTCAAATCTTTGGAAAAGCTCGTCTTGGGGCATAATTATTTGTCCGGTCCTGTCACAGAGGACTTGAAGAATTGTGTTGGTTTGAAGTACCTCGAATTAAGCAACAATCGGTTTTCAGGATCAGCTCCAGATATCTCCTCCCTCAGCCAACTTATGTACTTGTACATGAATGGTACTGGTCTTACTGGCACTTTCCCATGGAATTCTCTTGACAATATGACCAATTTGGTTGTGCTAAGCCTTGGTGATAATCCATTTGATCGGACTCCATTTCCGAATGGGATTACAAAGCTTACGAAATTGAGTTGGCTTTACTTGTCCAACTGTAGCATCGAAGGGACAATTCCAGCAGAAATCGGGAATCTCACTGAACTTGTCAATTTAGAGTTGTCACAGAATTATCTCACCGGTGAGATTCCGGTGGAGATTACCAAGCTTCAGAAACTATGGCAGCTTGAGCTTTATCTAAATGAATTGACTGGGACATTGCCTGTTGGGTTGGGAAATCTTACTAATCTTCAATTGTTTGATGCTTCGACTAATAAACTCCATGGCGATCTCTCAGAAATAAGGTTCTTGAACAAATTAACGAGTTTGCAACTGTTCGAGAATGAGTTTACTGGTGAATTGCCTGCGGAGCTTGGAGAGTTTAAGTATTTGGTGAACTTTTCCATCTACAGAAACAAGCTKACAGGTCAGATTCCTCAGTCTCTTGGTTCTTGGTCGAACTTCAATTTCATTGATGCGTCTGAGAATTTTTTCACTGGTCCAATTCCTCCTGGCATGTGCCAGAAAGGGACTATGACTGAACTTTTGCTGATCCAGAACAATCTCACTGGAGAAATCCCACAAAGTTATGCAAATTGTACGTCTTTAACTCGTTTCCGCGTTAGCCAAAATTTGCTTTCTGGTGTAGTTCCCAGAGGCATTTGGGGACTGCCTAAAGTTAGCATGATCGATGTTGCTATGAATGKGTTGGAAGGGCCTGTTACTTCTGATATCGGGAATGCCAAATCTTTGGCACAGTTGTTGCTTTCTGACAATAAATTCTTTGGCGAGTTACCATTGGAAATCTCCAGGGCGTCTAAATTGATCGCCATTGATTTGAGAAACAATCAGTTTTCTGGCGGAATACCAGTGACAATTGCGAACTTGAAGCAGCTCGATAACCTTTATCTCCAACACAACAAGTTTTCTGGTCCCATACCAGAATCCTTAGGCTCTTGCATTTCCCTCAGTGATATAAACATGGCTCATAATGCACTTACAGGTACCATTCCCATATCTCTCGGCTCTTTACAAACTCTCACCTTCTTGAACTTGTCAAACAACCAACTTTCTGGCGAAATTCCTCGGAGTTTTTCATCTCTGAAGTTAAGCCTTCTTGATCTTTCCAATAATCGGTTGAGTGGTCCAATACCTGAACCTCTTTCAATTGAGGCGTATAATGGCAGCTTTTCTGGAAATAATGGTCTATGTAGCCAGAATATCAGGTACTTCCGGCGGTGTTCATCAGACRCTAGAGGTTCGGGGGAGCTCCACACAGTACTGATATGCATTCTGGCGCTGGGAGTCATTTCCATGCTTGTTTGTCTAGCATGTTTCTTCTACTTAAAAAAGAAGAGCTTGAAGGATCGCACTCGTTCTTGGAAGGAAGATTCATGGGACGTTAAGTCATTCCACGTCTTGAGCTTTTCAGAAGAGGAGATTCTTGATGGCATCAATCAGGATAATTTAATTGGAAAAGGTGGTTCAGGGAATGTATATAAAGTTGTACTTGAGAATGGGAAAGAATTTGCAGTGAAGCATATTTGGAATTCAGAATCTGGTTACAGAAATAAGATAGGGAGTACTACTCCTATGTTGGCAAAGCGTGGGCGCAAAATATCAGAATTTGAAGCCGAGGTTCAAACGTTGAGCTCTATAAGACATGTGAATGTTGTGAAATTGTACTGCAGCATAACAAGTGAGGATTCTAGCTTGTTGGTATATGAATATCTTCCTAATGGGAGCCTATGGGATCAACTGCATGGTTGTAAAAAGTTGGCTCTTGACTGGGAAACTAGGTATGAAGTAGCTTTGGGGGCTGCAAAAGGACTGGAGTATTTGCATCATGGTTGCGATAGACCAGTAATTCATCGAGATGTCAAGTCCAGTAATATTTTGTTAGATGAACTTCTGAAGCCAAGAATTGCTGATTTTGGTCTAGCGAAGATTCTTCAAGCCAATTCTAGCAAGGATTCCACTCATATCATTGCAGGAACARATGGTTATATTGCCCCTGGTGAGCGAATCTTGCCTTCTTTTGTTTTTTTTTCTTTCACTTTATTGCTCCCTTAAGTTGGACAATGGTTTTAAACTCGTGCAAATTATCTCTGTTTTGCAGAATATGGTTACACAAACAAAGTGAATGAAAAGAGCGATGTCTACAGCTTTGGAGTCGTTCTAATGGAGCTTGTAACAGGGAAAAGGCCAATTGAGCCAGAATTTGGGGACATCAAAGACATAGTTAGCTGGGTAAGCAGCAAGCTGAAGAGCAAAGAAACTGTGTTTAGCATTATAGACTCAGCCATCCTAGAGCCCTATAGAGAAGATGCTGTAAAAGTCTTGAGAATAGCCCTTCTCTGCACTGATAGACTTCCCACGCTAAGGCCTTCAATGAGAACTGTGGTCCAAATGTTAGAAGATGCCGAACCTTGTAAACTTGTTGGAATTATTATTAGCAAGGATGGTAATAAATTGAAGGAACCAAAGGAGAATGAAAAGTTGTAACTCAAGATGACTCTTTAAATCTTGGGGATCAACTTCGGAACTCCAGCATGAGGAAGTTGCTGCCTAGAACTATGTAAGTTTTGGTGTTGGTTAGCCTCTGTAACATATTGGCCATGGAGCCTTTGTAGTTTCTAGTGTAAATTTAATGATGTTTGTAGTTGTGTGGAAGTATGGCAAAACTGCCAACTGCAGGTTTGCTGTATAACTGCTTATACTATTACGGGCAGGAGAATACCCCATCTTTTTTGGAGCTAGTTTCTGTATGCCAGATTGTATATATCGTATATGGTACACCAACCATCCTCACATGGTGTTTGACATTTTTCCTGTTGGGGTGGGGTGGGTGGGGGTGGGTTCTCTTTTATTTTCAGAGAATACAATTGTATATAATGGCAATGGCAAGTAGTTCTAGCTAATCAGTTGATGAAGATGATTGAACTCCATCTGGAATTAGGATAGGGGGTTAAATGATAATGGTAAGATAGAGTAGCACTTACTGATCTGCTGGCGGCGAAGATTGAATATTTACATTTTTATAAATGTCCCTAAATGAATATTTAATTTCTAACTATAAAAGATATTTCCGTCAAATTAAACTCTATTAATTTTATTTTCTTTCTTTTATGATTGAACTCCTTGGCAGCTAATGCTACATCAGTAGGTCCATCAACCGTCCAAAATCATTTTTGTACTTTGCAACCATGCATAGCTAGAAGGTAAGCTCGAATATTTGCTTACCTTCTAACTATCTGAAAGGTCTTGCATCCCAATGTCTCAGCTTTGCTTTTCATCGACTCCACCAGAGCTCCTAATGGAGATAGATCAACTTCTTGTCTTAGCAACCTGGCAGTCTAATTTAATGCAGAAATAAARTATTAGCAATTCTTCTGCAAGTGTAAGTGCTCGATGAAGAGCCATGAGTTTGACATGTTCTGCACTGGTGGCTCTTCAATCTTTGGCCCCCGGATTCCTGCTACATCTCCGTGTGCATCCCTAATAATGATTCTGATACCCGTCATCTTTTCCTTCCAAGCCCAACCTAAATTAAATTTCAATGTAGAATCAGATAAGGGTTGCCAACAGAATGGGGACTGAGCTTCATGTACTCAGGTGCTGCAAGCATGTTAGCCAATTGAAATTCCTCCCCGTAATGAATAGTATAGGTAGCTATTCCCTTTGCACCTAGAAGCCGATTCGTCCAGCCCATCTCTCAGTGTAACAAATTCTTGTTCAAATCTTCCGCTAAAGAATGACATTTATGGAGTAGAGCCGTTGTAGACTTTGTAGTTCTTCAAAAACCCAACTAATATTATCTCATTCTGCAAAAGCTAATGTGGCCCCTCAAAACTTAGACTTGGGAATACCCATAACCAGCCTATTAGATGGTCCGATCCAATGTAGAGCCCAATTCAGGTCTGCCCGGTAAACAAAACCAGCCCTTTGCAAGTTGCAATACCAGAGGGCTTCTCGTTTTGTTATTTTATCTGTTCCTAGTTCCCAATAGCGTCAGAGCTTCTGTTTCCTCC
Organism: Rhazya stricta; assembly: GCA_001752375.1. Lineage (NCBI taxonomy): Eukaryota > Viridiplantae > Streptophyta > Magnoliopsida > Gentianales > Apocynaceae > Rhazya > Rhazya stricta. The sequence goes on from MEJB01000017.1 coordinate 4,958,596, forward strand.
ATTTCCAGTTAAGAAGATTGTCCTCATAAAGCAGCATGATCATCACCCCACCTAGAATGTGTTTCTTGACAAGGACAAAAATATAAGCAGGAATGTCAATGCTGAAGACGTCCCCCCAAAGACTAATGAAATTGTATCATTATGCCGTTGGCAGTACTGAACAATCCATACAACAAACTAGGATATCTTACAGAGAAGGGGAGAAAGGGTTTGGAAGAGTTTCTCCATAGCTTATTGTGGAAAGAGGTCAGCTTTTGTTCTTTGAGCCTCAGTAGTAGAGGAAAGCACATTTCTCTACCAAACACATGCAACAGTTACACTTACTGCTGACTACCAGTCTGTGGAGTACAGTGTGTAAATTGGACCAACTACTATCTATATTACTTTACTAGACTAGTATAATATAGTATGAAATCACATCATTAGTATTTCTTTTTTCTCTCCGTCTGCTACCTTTGGATTAATAGAAAGGAGACAAGAGGAAAGGAGATCAATAGTTAGAGGGAAGCGAAGGAGATTGAATCAGTGTTTATCGTATTTAGAGACACATAGTATGAGGGGAAGGAGACATAAACTACTAAATTACATATCAATTCTTGTTTTTAAATGAATACAAATATCTTCTTTCGGTAAGGAAATTTTAGTTACTATGAATTAAATCCGTTAGTGTTGATCCACGATTTTCATTCACCTTTGGATAGAAAAGTTGTTCCCAACGCTTATTTTGAGGCTTCACTCATTTTCTTCATCCAACTCCTTTAATTCAACTATAGTGTCAAATAACGTATTTAGCGGTTAAGATAATAATTTAACATGAAATTATTAATATTTAAGAGACGTAGAGTTCAATCTCAAATTCTCTTATCTCAAGTACTATAAAAAATATTTATGTACTTAATTATTAATAATTGAGATGATAAGACGATAACCCATTAATTAAAATCACTCTATACTAGGCAAAATATTGTTGGGTTAAATTGACATTTAATGGATAAAAGGAAAGCTATTTTAATTAGAAAATTCATTCATGGTCACATTAGTATTATAAATTTTTTCATTATAGTTAAAGGTATAGAACTTTACAATCGACTTCTTTGCTTTGTCCAAAGTCCATAATTAATGTTAAGTACAGGTTTAAGTAGTTTATTAAGTACTAGTATTCTTGCATGATAAGACCATTTAGTTAGTATTTGGTTGGCTTTGGTGATCTTCCCATTTAGTGTTCTTTTTTCTTGGAGGATTACAATTAAACCACCCATACTCTTCTGTCCTCTTTCATATTAATCTATTATAGGCAATTTGATTTATACCTTCCAAGGATAACATGGATTTACATGGTAAAAAAATAGAGTGTAGTTGAATCAATAACTTCAAGAAAAATTACCATAAAAGAGAGCTTGAAGTTGGACAGTAGGTCACAATAGGATTGCCATCTCTTTCAGTCCCAACACAAAAAAGCAGAAACATCCAAGTAAACGATTACTTTTAGGCAGCTTCAATAAAAGAAAGAAAAGAGCCCAATAACAACAAAATGCATCTTAAGTAAGCAACATTTGAAAATAGGAGGTTTTTCTATTACATCATTGTTGGYTACCTTTGTATCTTCACAAGTAATTAGGAGATTCTATCACTTTCAAAGAGACCATAGACTTTTTGCACATTGCTAACCTTTCCCTATTATTACCTTATATGGTGAATACATAAACATTTTAAGCAATTTCTTTACCTCTGTTCAAATAGGATGGAGGACTGAAAAAATTTACAAACACATAATAGTGATGAGATTATTTAAGTCATACATTCGATAGAAAGTTCACTTATTACTATATATTTTTTCTTTAATCACAAAATCTCTTTATTTTTAAATTTTCATAATATAATGTAATTTGTTATGATCGATTCAATTTAATCACTTACGTTGAGATAGGAATTACTAGAGAAATTCTTAGACATGCTAAAGTTACATCCTATGATGAACTACCAATTTCGAGTCTAAAGATATGGTGAAGGTGGAACTTGAGATCTTGACTACCAACTCTTAGTATGAGGCTTTGTTATGATGAAATTTACGCTAAAAATGAAAATTGAACTTTCRACCACTAATTCCTAATTCAAAGATATGAGAGAGGTGAAATTTGAGATTTTAATCTTTACGGAYAGTTCGAATTGAATCRTAAACATAAAATCTTAATTGACATTAAAAAGAGAGTTTTGAATTGCATAATTAAATATAAATCCAAATTTTGATCCAAATTYATATCGAATAATCTGACTCTTATACATCTAAAAATTTATGTCTCAAGTCCTCCAATAGAAGATTTAACGATCTATATTGCCATATGTAATTTGTTCTTGTCATCCTACCTTAATTGGGGCATCTAGTTACCCAAAAGGTCTGYTAGAATGAAAAATGAGAAGGTCCACAATCCACAGAACGTAAGAAATTTATACATATATCGTCATCTGCAATGAGTAAGAAAGTTCCTTTGTAACTATAACTCTGCTAGTTCACCATGGAGTTTGACAAACTCCTTCCTCKTTTTCAGACCATGCTTAGTTTAATCCACCCTTATYTTAGCAATTTRCGGGACTCATTCTCGAATCCCCGKGCTTCTGTGGAATTAGCGTGCTCATCTTTTATCTGGTCGATTGGTGTTGGGTTCTTTCTCCTCGCCGCTTCCGCACCTATGTGGCTTGTTTACTCCTCTAAGAAGAAGAAGACACCGGTGAAGGAAATTARTGAGGTCGCRGGAGACGCACCTGAGGCGTTTCACTTRAAGGCTCCTTTGATCGTTGAAGATGATGGTAATTATGCTCTTCTCTTTTCTTCATTCATATATTTTCTGGGCTCTGGSGCTGTATATTTCTCTGTGATATTTAGAGAAGAAGAAGAAAGTTCTGTTGCAGTTATGCCTAAATTATATTGTTGATTTCGTCCAAGTTTAAAACTTTATAATTCTGTATAAAGTAACTGGCAGTGTTTAACCCTTGCCACCAGGTTTTGGATTTTATTTTTCCGGTCTCAGTTGTTGTTTTATTTAAGAAATTGTTGGGTAGGATAAGAAATTCTCTTGTTATTCTATCTCTGCATAGCTTGAGGATCTTCCCTGCTCGTACTGACGGGTAAGGTTGAGGATCATGGCAGAGGAAATAACCTTGAAGCTGTGTCTTTAGGATAAAACTAATACTTCCACTGCAAGCACACAGGAAGTTTCCAAATTTGTAATCTTCTTCCATTGGCTTAAAAAGACTTACTAGACCTTGCCCTTGATTTACGCTCGTGATCTTACAGAAGATCATTGGAGAATCCAAGCATTTTCTCACCTTAATTGAACAGGTTTAGCCTGAAAACGAAGATAATTATCAGATTTTTCTCAATAATTTCTTCTCCGAATAGAATATCTATGGTTGCCTTTCTTAGATTGTTTGTTAAAATTATGGATGTCTAAGAATTGATCTCTTGCCTCAGACATTCTTTAGTATCATATATATGAATATTTTGCCTTTAATTAGCCTCTGCAAAAGCACCTCAAGAACTTCCTTTTAGCAACATTGCTTTTTTCAGCATACTGTTGCATTGCATTGCTTTCATGCCTGCAACATTAGGTAATACAAGCACAGCCCCAGGGAGAGAGACACAAACAAATGCAACCCCATACCCCACCCCCCCTTCCCGCCTTTCCCTTTTTCCTTTTTCTCTTTCTCCAAAGCTGAAATACTAGTGAGAATTGTGTAAAAGTATGCAAACAAAACTATGTTGTGATCTTTTGTTCTTTGGTTCCTTATTTCAAATTCTACGGTTCAAATGAAGGTTGAGGTTTTCATTGTTTCAGATTCGAAGTATTCCTTGGAACTCCAGATCCAGGAAGTTCTACTAGCATCACTTGCTCCACATACGAGTAACCCATCATCACTTGTCCAAGAAAGAACTCTGTTGGATCTGGAGGTGATTGAGATTGAGAATGGTGGTACTCAATCGCAAAGTTTCTGTCAGATATGCTTGGAGAATAAAGAAAGCTGGCAGATGTTCAGAAACGATACTTGCAATCATTCTTTTTGTTATGAATGTACAAGCCAGCATATTGTGGCGAGGATCCAAGAGAACACAAAAATGATCAGGTGTCCGGGAGCAAGTTGCAATGCTACACTAGATTTTGATGCTTGTCGATTGATGATCCCTGAAAATGTGGTTGCTCAATGGGATGAGTTATTATGTGTGTCATCAGTTCCTGACTCACAAAAATTGTTCTGTCCTTTCCATGATTGTTCAGTCATGTTGATAGATGATTCAGGGCAAGTGATAAGGGAGATAAAATGTCCTGTATGCCAGAGATCATTCTGTGCACAATGTCGTGTGCCATGGCATCCAGACTTTACATGCAAGGAGTTCCAGAAACTCAATGCCAGAGGAGGCGGAAAAGATGAGTCTATGTTCAAGTTACTTGCTAAGAAAAAAAACTGGCAGAAATGTCCTTCTTGTAAAATGCATGTAGAAAAGACTGAGGGTTGTATACATATCACTTGTAGGTGCAGCTACCAATTCTGCTACAGATGTGGATCAAAGTGGACAGGATCTCACCGCTGCAAAAAGTCATAGACAGCCGGAGATGCACTGAAGCTTTACGGTGTTGTATTTGGCAGTAGGAATGAAGTTTAGGATTGATTACAGCTTAACCTTAGARTGAATACTTAGAATATGGAGTTCTCTTTAGTTGTTGAACTCAAGTCTAGTGATCGAAAGCTTCCTGATATTCTCCTTTATATAGAATAGCAGAYTGGTATGAGGTGGATGTATATGTAAACAGAATAAGTTTTACTCTTTTGAAAAATAKAAAATCGTAAAGGGAGTATGGGCTTAGTTTTTTTTCCTTAAAAATAGAAATCATGGGCTGTGATTTTTCAATGGGGTGACCGTGCCACAGAGAAAGGCCCATTTAAGTCTTAGCACATGATAATGAGCCCATGATATATGAATTCAGTTCTTTATATTGCACTTTTTAATTTTTGCTATGGATCTAGTCCAAGAAGTAAAATAGTTCAATTTTGAAACCCAGCTCTCTTTTCCCATTTGGATTACAATTTGGGCCAAGAAAAATTTTCCGCTTGACTCAATACGTTATTTGTTTTTGGTTTTATATAAGGAAAGTTTTTATCTAAAAAGTACAAGCCATTTATTTTACTTTCGAAACGAGGAAATCTTTTGTTGATTCCTACTGAAGAATAAACAACAGGATTGAATACTTTTTCTTGTTACGTGTCGCTACACATATCTATTCATTAATAAAAATATTTTTTCATTATTATAATAAAAAAATTATATTGAAATATTTAAAATCGTGTTAAACGAATTAAGAATATAAATATGTTATGTTTTAATGGATGTCATAAGCATATAAAATATATTAAATATTACCTAAAATCCTATTTTATAACTTAGTTCAATACTTAAAAATATTTGATAATGCAATTTTATAATATTTTAATAGATTAAGTAATTRTTAATTCTTTTAATTAATACATTACGTGATTATTAATTTCATCTATAAATTGTAAGTAATGATAAGTAATGATAAGGCTAAAATATCCTTAAATCTCATAATGACTAGAAAAAGTAATAAAGAAAAAAGAAAGAGGATTAAGAAGGGGTAGATTAGAGGTTTCCATACTGTAGTAAAGCAGGACGGAGTAGAAAAGGGAGCACAATCCTAGAGATTTCTATGAAGAAGACATCGATACTGAATCATTGGAATTCATTAAAATGGAGTGCCAGAAGTTTAACGTTAGATCAAACAAACGAACTTGAATTCAAACAGATGTATTCATGATCATTGCTTCCCACTGGTAACTAAATTAACCGCCACTGCCGCCCCCTCCTTCAACTTCAACAATAGAATCACCCAATCCTCCCTCAGTCATCTCTTCCATGATCTAAAAAATACAATAAAACAAAAACAAAAGAAAGAAGAAGGTGAAGGAGTTGCAGAACCCACAGCCCACCAACCATTCTTCCTCTCCCCTCGCCAGAATAATTGTTGGCCCTGCTATGATCGCCCATGACTCTAAATATGCCTCTCTCTCTCTCTCTCTCTAAGAAGAAAAAGAGGAAGTAGGAGGAGGAGGAGGAGGAGGAGTGGATTTTTGAGTCAGCAAAGGGTAATCTTTTTCTTTTCTTTCTTATTTATTTTCTTTTATTTTTTTCTTTTTATTTTCTAAAACTTTTAAAAGAGACTCAGATTTTTCTGAAATCACATAAAAATAAGTAATACTTTAGCCGTCCCCCATATATGCTAACCCCATTTAAATTATTTGGATGAAATTTTGCAATTAGAATATAATATGATCGAATTTAAACATCACGTATGAAGTTAATAATTTTAAAAAATATAAAAGAATTTTTTGTAATTAACTCGAATTTTTCTTAATTTATTAAATAAGTTAGTTATGCCTCATATTAGATTTGGGGCAATTGAACAAGGCCAGGGAATTTGATCTTCTAACCAGAATGTACAAACCTATGAGCCACAGCTCCATGCATTTGTTCACATTCGTCCTGATAGATTGCGGAGCTCTTCTTTTCTGGGTTTTCGTTTTACAGCAGAGGATAATTGAATGTTAGTCCAACCWAATTTCTATGATGTAGTAGAGGATATTTTCTGACCAATTGAATTACCAGTTGATACAGAATGCAAAATAAGATTAGAAGGATTTAATAATATAATTTTAAATATCTTAATATTTTAAATATCTTTTAAATTATTTTCTAATTTTAAAGAAAAGAAATATTGATTTAAAAATTAATTTTTATCATCTTTATCCTCTCTATTATTTTTTTTCTTTTTGGTTAGTGAACAATGCAAATCAGTTCCTATTTAGCTCAATTTTGGCAAATTCAACACACTTCTCCCCTTCTCTCTATCTTTTAGTTATTACTTGTTTTTGCTCACGAATATGATTATAATGATATAACATAATAATAAAGTAGAAAAAGCTTTATCCGAGGGTTATATTTTACTTTGTTGGTAGCTATAAGTTATACTAAATTCAATGATACGAAGTCATTATTGACTCTTATAGTTATGCATGTGTTATTTGACTTTTGAATTTATCCAGTGAATAGATTATGATTTAACTTCTGTATTATACGTGGTTTCGTATTACTGAACTATATATACTTTATTGATTGCCAACAAATTAAGATCGACCCACCCATCGTAAAGCTACTCAATAGAGTAGTGGGCATTGATATGGTGTTTGAAAATTACCTTTCGCATTATGTAGATAAAACATTTTGATTTATAGATAATTCAATATTGCTTTAGACAGCTTGCATATAATAAATTTAATGAATTAATACCAATAATACACAAAAAAATTGAATATCAAATTGTATTTATAAATTTAAAGAAATAAGAAAATAATGTAAAATTTATAAAAATAACAGTATTTACAAAAATTTATTAAATTGATTATCAAATGCTATAATCAAATTCAGCTTTATAATGGTCAATTCACCATTAATGGGCTATTTTCCAACTCTTTATACTCCCTCGATTGTTTTTTATGTGTCACACATATTAAAAATCTCATAAAAAGATTAAATTGTAGAAGTAAAATATTAAATTATTTATTCCTCTCTTGCAATACTTAACAAATGAATTTGAACATTTCTATATATTCCTATAATGTCATAATTTCAAGCTTTAACTAAATTGTCTTAAACTATGCATAATTCCAAGTTTTGAAAAAAGATTTTTTATTGAAAATGATGGTAGTCAATAATGCAATCCTTGATTGAGTTAATTAAGAATAAAGGTAAAATTTAAAAAATATAAATAAAATGATTTATTGGCTTTATAGAATTACAGAGATTTATGAACAAAAATAACTACTTTAAGAGATGTGTAAAATTGAACGGAGGGAGTATTCTCTCAGTTCTTTTATATATGTCTTTTAAGGTGGTTATTTCATTTATAAAATCGAGAGAGTACGTGTCATATTTTTTTCTATTTTACCCTGCTCCCTAATTATAATTCAATCAATGATTACCACTATTTTTCAATAAATTTTTTTTATCAAAATTAGTAGAAATTGAGTTGAAATGTTCTTGGAAATTACATTTAGTTTTGATAAAATACTCCTCTTATTATGTTATAAGCGTTGCAATTGAAGAAACACACTAATTTAGGAGAGATTTAAATGGACTCCATATGCTCATTATATTCTCAAACTTTCACGTGGTATGTGAAAAGCCTTTCTAATTTAGGAAAAAACCAAGATATATAGTCATTTCAATTTATAAAAAAATGGAGAACCTTAATTAATATTATTAGATTAAGAAAAAAGATAAGTTATTAGATGAAGGGTAAAATGGTAACTTTTTTATTTTTGCATTGATATGTATAAAGAGAAACTTATTTAAAAATTAAAAAAAATGAATGTTTATGATGCTTATAAAGGAATGGAGGGAGTATTGTTTATGAGAAAAAGTTAAATAGTCAAATCTTGAAGTTGGGATAGTTAAAACTTGGAGGTGAAACTTTGATAAAAATATTAAACTTCATTTATTAAGTATTGTAAAGGAGAAGCAATTAAAAGAAGGATAATTTAGTCTTTTAATTTTATAGTGTAACTTATTTACGAGATTTCTTAATATATGTGCAGAAAAATTTAGCAGGGAAAAGGGAGGAGAAGGAAGGAGAAAAAAATGAAAAGTAAAAAACTAAAAAGGGAATCAAAATTGACCGAAGAGCTCAAATTTTTATTTATTTTAATATTTAATTCTCTATTATATTATTTGGACTATTTTACTCTCCGATATACTCCGATCACGAATTCACTTCGTGTCGGAAGAGGAAGAGCGGCTGTTAAATAGATTAAGATTAAAAATAATGAAAAGAAAAGTTTAAGTCATTTTACGTAATATAAATAGTTAAATGGCCAAAAAAACTAAATTTTTATGCCGTTTTAATATTTAAAGAGACTGATAAAATAATGAGAGTGGGACGATTATCTTGACCCCTTAATTAATTTTGCATAAGTTTGACTACCAAGAAGAAATGCCCTTTAAAAAAGAAAAATCATGATTAATTCCTACAGATGAAGGGTTCAAGGAAAGAGACAACAATTCCATATGAATTAATAAATATTTAGTATTCCAATTATTCTATTCCCAAAAAATATGATTATAATTTGACTATTAGCCCCCCTTATTATTTGTTTGCTCTGAGCGAGATAAAGGCATGCTATCATGGTTGGGATGCGGCATGACGCAGGGCAAAATTAAATTAATTAACTCGTGGTATCTTCAGCCCTCATACAGCAATTGACCATATTGAGACAGGGCAACACATTAGAATTTTGTAAGGTTATTTCTTTCTGAATACATTATCTTTTAAATATTTTTATTTTTACTTGTTTTTTAAAATAAAATATATTAATTTTTCAAACTTTATTCCTTAATTTATTAGTTTTATTGAACTAGGGGAATATATTTCTAATGTGTTGAATACATACCATTCGACTAATAAGTATGTATATCTAAAAAATAAAGAAGGTTAAAAATATGATTTGTTTAAAAAATTATAGAAATAAATTTTCTTAATCTGCACAATCTTCTCTAAAAGGACAATTAATTTGAAATCAATGAAGTATTTTGCAAAATTGTCCATTTATTCATCATTTTATGCCAATGTGGATTACAACTATTTAAAATATCATTTTTAAACACCGTAATTGAAGAATAATACAAAAAAATATTTTATAGTTTCAAAATAATTATTTTATTTAGATAAATTTTTTCAAATTATTTATCATTTTGAGAAATCAATAACATATTAAATGCCATTATCCTATTTCAATCCTCATCGTTAATCTGTATTCAACCTTATAACATTGTTTTCAATGCGTTAGAGAAAAGCATTTACAAGAAGTAATTAAAAGAATAATAGGATTGTCATTTTGTTTAAAATTGTATGAGAATTTTACCACTTTGTTAATACGTATAATTTTGTCCAAATGAACAATTATTTTGAAACGAAATAAGTAAATTTTACGTAAATTTATCTAGCCGACGATCTTAATTCCTATCGACTTGATCCGGTTGGCATTTTTTTGATATCAAATATGTTTAGTCTTTAAATAATTTTCTCATTAAAACAAGAAAACGAGCGAATACTCAAATTAAATAACAATTAAAGTTCAAAAAAGTTAAAATACGCTAAAGGATGAAACTCMAAGAAGCAGCAAATATTTGGTCTCAAGAAGAAGGGCATCAACAGAGATATTAGAAAATAGATAGGAAACAGAATATTCCAATCCCACTTAGACTATATCTAWTAATTAAACCGTAAATATTTWAAAATTAAATCAAATAAAATTCGGATCATCCAATTTTAACATCTAATCTTTACTACATAAGGGAACCATTTCGAAATACCATATGTGCTTTAGACCTCCTGAGTATCTGTCTGTCTCTGTTCTATCACTCGTGCACATGAAAGAGGTTTATGATGGTGCACTCCATACTATTTTAGCATTCCTAAGAAAACAAAAGGCCTTGTTTGTTTTCTGAAAATCATATCAACATGAAATGAATTTGCAATGATCTGCAGAGCACTTCCCATCATATTGGGTCCTTCTCCACTGCCGAGTCCACTCCAAAATATTCTTTCATTAAAGAGAGTGGGCATCTTTGCTTTGCTATTCCATCCACGCCTTATCCAATTGATACTCCAATCRAGGGCCCGTTTGCATTACACATATTATGAAGAAAATGTAACTGAAATATGTCTCCTTTTACTATTTTCCCTCAATGTTAATGTTACCAATTGAAATTTGAGTATTACCTTACCGGCTTTTTGTCAAAATTCCGATCKTTTTTTATTTATTTTCGATCGYAAGATGAGATATYCWTGTTTTATATCAAGAGTTMAATCTTTCGTAATAATATAACTAYTTGATAATTTACTTCAAARYTGTTACGATTCTACGTAGATCTAARAMTTTTTTGCTACATAAGTCAAAGTCTTTTTGAGAACAAGATAAGATGGGATATCCTCAAACTAGGAGACAATCTAAAAACAATGGRGGTAATAAAAGAGGAAATGTCTTTTTCATGTTAAAAGAAAGYAAGTATACGACAATAAATCAAATCCAATAGTACCAAAGGAAACAAAGTTGATCGATTTTTAGAGTCTTAAAGGCAACAAAATAAATGGTTAGACAAAGGAACGAGATGAACAAAGACTGCTATTTCCTTGACCATTGAAGGGAATGAACACTTTTTATGATAGTCTTCGTRAATTTCAACAAATRTAATACAGTACATARTGATCARAACTAGTTAACGTATATCTTACTTTATATATTTCAAGCTTGATTGTTTCATCTTTCATGATGGTCCTGCCAATGTAGTTTGTTTRGTATTCATAACAATCCAACAAAAGCCTAAAATGTCAAACTGGATATATTCCACACTTATCCATAGCCATCACTCTCTTTTGTGGGAATTTGCATACTGATCGCCATAAAGTCATTAATTCTGTAGGAATATACATATATCGACYTTTGAGATCACCAGAGATATGTTTTCSACCAGATTCATTGGTACTAACTCACATTCTATGTTCTTTAATTACATCAAGACTCTCAACTGTTAAAAAATCGAATTAATTTAGAGGGAAGGACAATTATATAGAGTTGATATCTACCTCTTGTGTCTCTAAATATATATAGATATTATGTTTTAATTAACATAATAAAGTGATAAAAACATGCTAAAAGATTCAAAATTTAAGTTCACTAAAATCTCCTTACACATAAACTAGCACCATTTTGTGCTAAAATATGAATGCTAGTACTGTTGAGGACGACACTTTTGATTTGGACGGGAGTATGTGGCGCAAAACCAAAACTCGTAACCAGAAAAAGCATTATTAGATAACCAAAAAGGGCCAAAGCAATATGCAAAGCAAAACCAATTAAAGAAATCGACACTGAAAGATGATTGGGATGAGAAAACCAATACAAGCTATCGAATATGGGACCCTAATCTATAGTTTTGGCAAAGAAAAGAAAAGCAAACACCTACCGATAAATTATTTTCTGATGCATATGCTCCAGGAAAAGACTAAAGCAGGCATCAGACATGCCACAACTAATTGAATCCATCTTTAATCTATTTTCATTCTATAATTCATCCGTATGTACGCATTCGTTTTGCGATACCACACACGCACCTATATGCATGCATATATGTATAGGATGTATGTATATGTGGTGAACAGCACCAGGAAAAGGTCCTAATTAGTGAAATAATGGAGCAAGAAAGAAGGATCAGATGCAGTTTATGCAAACATCTCATCTGTATAAAGGATTGTACACTGATGTTATTCTCTACAAGTGCTAGTGGGGGTATAAACATAAAGCTTCTTTAGCAAAGATGTTCACTCTCTCAATCTCATTCAGCAGTATACAACCGCACGAACCTCCTTTTTTATCATCATGGCTTTGTTACTACTGCACCCGAAAATCCCATCAATCATGTGATTTATATAACTCTTCTCTTCCTCTCCTCCTCCTCTAACCACTGACATAACTACCTCTACTCCCTCCTCTTTCTGAAATATAACAAATATTTCTTACTCATGGCTCATCACTATACCATCTTTCCTCTTTTCGTGCTACTTCATATGTTCTGCTCTTGTCAAGCAGCCATAGCTAACCAGTCTCAGTTCTTTACTCTCATGAGGAAGTCTTTCGCAGGGAAAATTTCTGATTGGGATGCGTATGAAGCAGAACACTTCTGTAATTACACAGGAGTCGGTTGCAACAGTCAAGGGAACGTTGTGAAGATCGATATCTCAGGATGGTCACTCTCTGGCCAGTTCCCCGAAGATGTGTGCACTTATTTGCCTGCGTTGCGGAGTCTACATGTCAGCCATAATAACCTACATGGCAACTTTCCTAGCAGTATAACAAACTGCTCTCTCTTAGAAGAGCTGAGCATGAGCTCTGCATACCTCACAGGAAAGTTACCGGACTTTTCGTCTTTGAAATCTTTGAGGTTGCTAGACTTGTCATATAACGACTTCAGAGGTGAGTTTCCTTTGTCAATCACCAACCTTTCCAATCTTGAGATCCTGAACATGAACGAAAATGGGAATTTCACCAAATGGCAAATGCCAGAGAGTATCTCGAGGTTGACAAAGCTCAGGATCATGATCTTGTCAACATGTAGGTTACAAGGAAAAATCCAACCAGCAATAGGGAACATGACCTCACTGGTTGATCTTGAACTCAGTGGGAATCTCCTAACTGGTCAGCTTCCGCCAGAACTGGGACAGCTGAAGAATTTGAAGCAGCTTGAGCTTTACTACAATGAACTTGAAGGTGAATTACCTGAGGAGTTTGGAAATCTGACTGAAATGGTAGACTTGGATATGTCTGTCAACAAGCTCACAAAACTTCCAGGGGTTATATGTCGACTCCCAAAGCTTACATCCTTGCAGCTTTACAACAACAGTTTAAGAGGAGAGATCCCTGCTGTCCTTGGAAACTCTACCACCCTGGAATTTCTATCCCTTTATGAGAATCTTTTGACAGGAAAAATTCCACAAAATCTTGGAAGATCATCACCTCTAACAGGGTTAGACCTGTCTGAAAATCAGCTGTCCGGAGAACTACCACCAGATGTGTGCAATGGAGGTAAGTTGATGTATTTACTTGTTCTTGACAATGATCTTACTGGACAAATTCCCGAAAGTTATTCAAAATGTGAGTTTCTTATACGTTTTCGAGTTAGTCACAACAATTTGGAAGGGAAAATTCCAGAAGGTCTTCTAGCCCTTCCCCATGTGTCAATTCTTGATGTGGGAAACAATCAATTGAATGGTTCGATTGCTAGAACCATTGAAAATGCCAAAAACTTGTCAGAACTTTTCATGCAGAACAACAGGATTTCAGGCATTCTACCTCCTGAGATTTCTCTAGCAAGGAATCTTGTAAAGATAGAATTAAGTAACAATCTCCTGTCTGGTCCAATACCTTCTGAAATTGGTGATCTTAAACGGCTGAATTTGTTGCTTCTGCAAGGTAACCAATTCAATTCTTCCATCCCAGACACATTGTCTTCGCTTACGTTGCTTAATTTTCTTGATCTATCCCGTAATCTTTTAGAGGGGAATGTTCCAGAAAGTCTGAGTCAACTCTTACCAAATTCCATGAACTTCTCAAATAATAAGCTTTCTGGTCCAATACCTCTCTTCTTTCTAAAGGAAGGTCTGTTAGAAAGTTTCTCAGGAAATCCAGGGCTCTGCATGCCCATTCCTCTGAAATCACCGCATGCAAAATTTCCTTTGTGTTCCCAAAGTCACAGCAAAAGGAAAGTAAACTGTATTTGGGTGATTGGGATTTCAGTAGCAATTGTTGTTGTAGGGATTGTGCTCTTTCTAAGGCGATGGTTCAGTAAAGATAGGGCAGTAATGGAACATGAGGACACCTTGTCTTCGTCATTTTTCTCATACGATGTTAAAAGTTTTCATCGTTTAAGTTTTGATCAGCGCGAGATCCTCGAATCCATGATTGATAAAAACATAGTGGGGTATGGAGGTTCCGGGACAGTATATAAAATTGAGTTGAGCAATGGAGAAGTAGTCGCTGTGAAGAAGTTGTGGAGCCGAAAAGCTAAAGATTCTGTTCCAGAGGATCAACTAGTTTTAGACAAGGGACTCAAAACTGAGGTTCAGACTCTTGGAAGCATAAGGCACAAGAACATTGTAAAGCTGTACAGTTATTTCTCAAGTGTGGATTGCAGCTTGTTGGTTTATGAATACATGCCAAATGGGAACCTTTGGGAAGCACTTCATGGAGGAAAGATCCTTCTGAATTGGCCTGATCGTCATCAGATTGCACTGGGAATTGCACAGGGGTTGGCCTACCTCCACCATGATCTGATGCCCCCAATCATTCACAGAGACATCAAGTCCAATAATATCCTGCTAGATATCAATTACCAACCCAAGGTTGCAGACTTTGGCATAGCAAAAGTTTTGCAGGCAAGAGGAGGGAAAGACTCCACAACAACAGCCATTGCAGGAACTTATGGCTACTTGGCCCCAGGTAATAAGGTCTTAGTACAATCTATTCAATCTATTGTGAATTATATCTTTAGGCCTTCCAAACTCATGCATCCTCACCAGGAATCTTTCTAATTATGTTATGATGCAAATATGCAAAGACTAATTCTAGACCTATTTCTTTGAACGGTTCTATGAACTTTCAACAATATCTTCATTATGTCTCTTCCAAATCCCTGATTTTCCCCGAGATTGAATGTCCATTAAATTGAAAGCGGCATCCAGGAGGCCCAAAAAGGGTAACAACCTTCGTCCTAGATAATCATGGTTGTATTTGTTACTGATATTTCTATTGAATTACTTTCTGGCAATTTAAGCTCAGTCTATATTTGCGATATTCTCATCAGCCTAATGCTTCTGATCTTATTTGTCCATGCCTGGGACAGAATATGCATATACTTCCAAGGCAACTACCAAATGTGATGTCTACAGCTTTGGGGTTGTGCTAATGGAACTAATAACTGGGAAGAAACCAGTAGAGGCAGACTTTGGAGAGAACAAGAGTATTGTCTACTGGATTTCAACCAAGGTGGAAACAAAAGAAGGAGCCCTGGAGGTCTTAGACAAACAAGTATTGGGGTCTTTCAGGGATGATATGATTAAGGTGCTCCGAATTGCCATCCGTTGCACGTTGAGGAATCCAGCACTCCGTCCAACTATGAACGAAGTTGTTCAACATCTGATTGAGGCGGACCCCTGCAGATTCGATTCTTGCAAGTCCTTCAATAAGACCAAGGAGCCATTCACTATTACTAAACCAAAGAACGTCTGTGATTTGTGATTCTACGACTTCGGTGGGGTCCCAAGTTGGAGGGAGTACACAGAATCTAGTAGAACTGCTCCAAAATGTGGAGAGACTATTCCTAGAGAATGACTCTTGGTTTATCAAGAAAAAGTACTAATATTAATAGGAGTGTATAGAATCTATCCAACTTTTTCCTTTTGTTTTATCTTTTTCATTTTGGCCTATTGCAAGTATTTAAGGAGTATCAATATATATGCTTTATGGAAACGGAGAGCATATATATTTCTCAATTGACCCACCAAAAGAAATAATTCTGTAGCTTTTGAGAAATCTATTTTTGTCCTCTTACTTTCACAAGATTAATCCAATAAAAATGGGACTTTCATGAAGAAGGAAGGATCTGATGGCGAGGGTGGAAGGTCCTGATTCGAAGGGACTTTTTTGCTGCATGAAAGTGGGTTCCTGATTCTCAATTTAATAATTGAGAATGATTTGGTTGTGGAGGGTCCTCATCTACTCATCTTTGTCTCCGTTTATCATGCTTTTTACTTCCCCTGTTTCTCTTTACTATTGAGTTTTAATTACTTTGTAGGAAAGAAATGTAATCAACACTTCGACGATGGAAAGCACCAAGCTTGTTTGACCGTAGATGGTGTGCCATAAGCCTCCACTTATAAAGGATAAATAATCTTGTTTATCCTAAAGGGTTTTGAGACAAACATAGAAATTTTTCCTGTTACTGCATAGCAATAAAACGCCATCTCCTTGTAATAATCCTATGCTGCTTTACTGTCTAACCCATCCTATAAAAGTACAAAGAAAGTTGAGTCCAAGTATGTGGATCAACTCATTGAAGCTAAAGCTTTTCCCGCAACAAATCAAGAAAAGAACAATGCACAGTCTGCTACTACAGACTAATGATCAACTGACAAGTACGAAATAATTGTAAAAGCATGTCAAAGTTTCAAAAGACAATGATACAAAAACACATGAACAAGTTCACATGTATGCAAGACACACGTGTGTGTGAAAATTCAACTTCGTCAAGTGACAGGCGGGTCCTTGTAAAAGAATAAGATTCATCAAGACAAAAATCTCTTTTGGCATGGTGGAGAGTCCATAAACAAAAGTAAGAACCACTGATCAATGGAATGGTTCCTGAGACAAGAAAAGAGAGACTGTGAACAGAAATTTTTGCAATAAGAAGTTACCCCCCAGGATATAATTATCCTCCACATGTAACGCGACCACACAAGCCGAAACAAGGTTTAGACAAATTGCTTTTGT
>MEJB01000017.1:4975781-5002250 GCA_001752375.1 Rhazya stricta
AGAAAAGGTATAATGATGACTCCACTAGACTAAAAACCATATTAATGCCTTAAAAATAGAAAAAGTCCAGTATAGATGCCATATTCATAAGTTGATTAGGCAAAAACATTGAATAAATCAATCATGCTGAGCCTTGAAAGGGTCATCAAATTGCAGAAGAAAGAAAAAAATAATACTACGATTACTAAAGCAAAGGAAGCTGGGGTGCAGATTTCAGCTGTTCAATTTAATGAGTGATGGCAACTGCATATTTATAAATATGAAGAACATCCATCAAGCAGGTAGTGAGCAATAAAAGAGAGGGTATAGAATTCAATTGCATGCAACATAGAACACTGGATTTTGAGAGTTGATACGTACAGGCAAGATGGCATTAGAGATTCTGCAACCCAAAGTCCTCTCGAGCATTGTTTCAGCTTTCCAGTATGATTGAATATAAATCTACTTGTGGGACGACGAATCTGCRGATGCTAGATTCAAATTGTCATTTGGAATGAAGTACGGTTGTGTATTTCGTCACTAGTCTACACTCTCCCAGTCTGTTTTTCAACCAATCGTATTGCGGTTGACAACCAACATGATGATAGGGGTGAATGTACATGAATTGGCCTTCCAATCTTCCAGTACACCTTCTTATTACAGATAAGAGGGATTCAATGATTACAAATATATATATATATATATATCATACACTTTGACTTGGTGTACAAAAGATGGAGTGCGTAGCATACTTCAAGATCTCCGAACTTAGAATTGGCTTTTTGTAAAAAAAAAAAAAAAAAAGGTTTTTTTGTTGTAAGGAAAAAATTAATGAAAAAGGAGAAAAATGAAAATTTAAAAAATTTAAAATTTGTTTCTTAAAGGAAAATTTTTTAATTGAAAGATCTATTTGCATTTGATATGGAGTTAGAATTGAGAAATGTTGACTGTAAATTTTTATTTTGTATTGAAGAATTTTATTCGTTAAATAAGATTTTTTAATGAAAAAAGTAATATAAATGATTTTTTATTAAAGCAAAAACTTTAGGCTTTGTTGAAAAAGTTAAACAGATAAATTTTTAATGACATAAAAAATTATTTCGATTAAAACTGTAATACAATTTGAGATTTAATAATCTTTCCGATTTTAAATATAGAAAATGAAATATTTATTATTATTATTTTCTGCTTTTCCTTTTTATCACGTTAGGAAGGGTCTCTTTGTCGGGCTAGAGTCCAAATAAAGTAGAAAGCTACCTTTGATACACTCTGGCCCATTGCTACAAGGTCCGAGCAACATAGGAGCGGGCTATAAGAATGGAAATTCTACTAAGGCCCATTGGAGCCCAATCTCTTGATAAGAGGATAGTTGGAGAACGTGTCAAGTTTTGGCAATAAATTGAAAGATCACGTAATGTCTAGAGATTTACAATAGAGAAAAAGTATGAAAAAAAAAGAGTCAAAGCAGACAAGCTCAGTAAATTCACTTGGGGATTTGCAATGTCATTTACTTGATCACATTGGGATTCAATTCCTATTCCTCCTCTCTTTACAATACTACTACTAGTAGCAACATAGCTAGTAAATCTTGGTATATCCAAAGTTGTTGTAAATCGTTTATCAGAGCAATATTGGTGTTTAATTCCTATGTTCCATTCATATTTACGAGGTAAATTATGTAAGATATATTTCATACGATAATATTAGAAATTAGAAAAAGAAAAAAAATTTAGCGATTAAAAAGTAAAATTATGTTCAGTCGTATTTCGATTTCAGTTTCAAATTCTTTTTTTTTTTAAGGTACTTTCAAATTTATTAAAAAATATTTGATTTGTCATTTCCGAGAACTATTTTTAAAAATAGAAAATTAAAAAATATGTTCTTTTTATTATTTGGTAGAAAATTAGTTTGACTATTTCTAGTGAATCTATTTATGAAAAGTTGTATTAATTTATATTAATATGGGTTCAAATTAAAAGTAAATACAACAATTAAGTATCGATTAGGTAATTAGAAATTCTTTGGATAATCATTAAAAAGAGAAATAGAAAATTCATTTTCGACATTTTAATTGTAGCAAGTATTTTGCTTTAAAATAACAATTTGGTTAGTTTTCAGTATATTGTTTAAAAAAACAAGTTTTCAAAAAATATAAAAAATAACACGTTTTCACTATTTTAAAAAATTTAAAAGATTAAAATTATCACTTACTCATACTAGTTGAAAAAGATAAATTTTTATTTCAGAAAAATAAAAATTATTTCAGAACACTTTAAACTAGACCCATCTTGACCGAGGGATCATCAAGAATATTGAGATCATAAAACTCATTGCTTCATTTCTTTTTTAATACTTTTGGATTAAACATTTGATTCTTGAGTTATTCGATTAATAATTACTATTTCAACGATTTTATTTATTTATTTATTTGAAAGAAAAAAAATCAATGATGCATGTATGGTAGTGGTGGTAGACAAATAGTAGCATCTAGGAACAAAATTATAAATGAAGAAAACAATACAAACAACAAAAACTCATTCCTTTTGGAATTAAAAACGATCAAAGAAAGGATTACTTAGAAGTTCAAACAACATTTCCTCGTACATTTGTCAAAATAATATTCCTTAAGAGAGCCGTTTCGTAAATACTACGATAATTATTTTCATTTTCTTAGCCAAAAACTCAATTCGCCTGGATCTTCCAAATGCATTCAAGACAAGATATTGACACTTCACAACGTTAAATCAAATCCCAAAACTCAACAACCGATCAKGGTCTCTCAGAAGTTCTTGTCAGAGCAATTGTGTGTTCATATAAACATTGTTAGATTTAGACGTAGCAAGACTAGCATCTAGGTGTTTGACATAATGCCTCAATGACAACATTGGCTAACGTTAACACTTGACAAAACCAACAATAAATAATATTGGGATGAGGAGGAGAAAGTGATGCCCGCTGCAGAGAAGAAAGAAGAAAAATTTAAGGGACCCTTTGTCGGGCTACATGTTTCCATGCTGATCTATACGATCCTCGGCCGTATGAAGTGAAAGCTGTCTCTGTTGAAAGAGTCCTACAAAAACAGCAACAGCAGCAGCAGCAGATGACGTTTTAAGCCAAAACAGGCTTTCAGCTGTCTGTAACTCTATGGCGGCTATCGACTTTGCTTCATTTATTATCCTTATTAATGCTTTTCTTAATTCTCTCCATCTACTTTTTTACAAATCTTTAATGTTATCGTCCATTCTGTTTGTTATGTCCATCTCTTATGCATGGAAACATTGGAAGGAAAGAGAAAGGAAGGGACCCCAAAGTTTCTCAAAGTCAATCTTTTTTTCTTTTTCTTTTCCTCAAGGAAATCAATTTTGTGTCTTTTTTCTTTTCTTTTCCCCCATGACTTAAAAGTCTTTCAAGGTAAGATCATAGGGAAGGCGGCCTTGCATAGTAAACCTTGAAGAGTGGAACGAGTTAAATAATTCCTTTCCGACATTAAGGGCGGAATTATAGGTGGAGAATGATAATCGTCTTCCAGTTTTTTTTTTTAAATCTTATAATATTTTTAAAATATATGTAGAATTTTGCTTGCAAATATTATTTCGTCCTTCAATATTTTGATCATCTATTTTTATCTTTTAAAAAATTAAATTTCTGATTCCGTCTTTATCGAACATATTTGGTTTTATCTATTTGTGAAAGCTTATAATTTTTTTTACTTATTAAAAGAACTCTTAAAATAAACTACAAAGAAATGACGATCGACATATTTATTTTAAATCTTTAAATAAGTATTATATTGTAATCGTTCGTTTTTTGGATATGTTTACGTTTTCATTTTACCAAAATTAGGAATAATATTGACGAAGCAAAAATCTTAAATTCAATTTCCATTTTCGCAAGCTCAATATATTTAAAAATAAAAGATTTTGAAAATTTTTTTACTCTAAAAAATAGTTTAACTTGTCTTTTTTATTTTATTACATTTTTCACACGCCTGATCGTTGTTGAGTACGTATTTGAATTATGGATTCTAAGTAATGATTTATACCTTTAGATGGCATAGATAAGTCACTTCTTGCATTAACTAAGATATTTCATTTCCTTCCTTTAACATTTTCATTTTATACTTTAGGAATTCCTCTTAATACGAGTTAAATACTCGGAATGGTAGGACTTATTTGATAAAATTGAAATTTTAATACTGAATTTAGAAAATTAAAGTTTAATAAATAGTTGAATTCTTAAATATTAAAAATTTACTTGCTAATGTTTAAATTTGAAAAGTTAAATTTTCTTCGAACACGTTCATAACCAATATAGCAAAATTTGAAGTATTTTCATTCTTACAATTTTTTCGTTTTCTATTTTCTTTAAATTTAAAAGTTCTTTTTTAAATTTATAAATATATGCAATTACTTGAAAGGATAGAGGGAGAGATATGATTAATTTTCTCCAATAGATAAAAAGTTATTAAACTTTTGAATATAAACGTATTTAGACTGATGATTCACAATTTTATCATTTAAAATTTACAATAGGGTTTAAAAGACACTTGAATTATGGAAATATATAATTYATTAAGTTTTAAGTATTGAATTACGTTATTAAATAGGACCTTAGCTTGTTGGTCCAATCATATCCAATACATGCAATATAGACTTCATTTTAAGTATTCTTTTTATTTTAGATTATTTTCACAATTTGACTCGTAAGGGTACGATATTTATTTATCTTTAATTCCTAATATAGAGAAAAAATGTGTAAGTAGATTTAAAAGATATATAAATATTTTGCTCTGATTAGTGTTAAAAATTATGTATCGAAAAATGTAATAAAAAAGTATACCGGAAGATCTTTAATCCTATTTTATTTCTAAATTTTATATTTGATATTTTTTGAGAATATCAAACTCAAATGGGCCGAAGGAAAGAAAATATTGTACTCCATTAACTCATAGATAATTGAATAAGTTCCAAATTATCAATTTACCTTATCAATTAAGAATGTTAAAAGAGAAATTTTATGAAAGTGATTATTTATTTTGAGATAATTCAAAATAGTAATAATATTAGGCAAGTATAAATCAGATGCTTGTCCATAAAAATAATTATAACATGGGAAAAAAGGAATAATTATTTAATCATATAATTATAATGTGAGAAAAAGATGACAATTATTGGTTGGTTTATAAATTAAATATCTTGAACACTATCGAATGAAGAATGGTGAAATTGCCATATCTTAAAGCTTGAAATTTAAGTATGAGAGTATCACGTCTTCATCGTTGAAAGCTGTATATTAATCATRGGCTGATTTTGCATACGTTGAATGTCGGTACTCCTCAATTATTTTATTTATTTTGTTTTTGCTGGGCGGTAAATTAAGGTAGACCTGGAAAAAGACCGAGATTTATATGTTCCAGGAATTCAGGCTGTCCCGATCCGCGTTCGCGGCCAACAAACAATGTCGTGTGGTATACCTATATAATTGATGCCTGCCTGCTTCATAATTGATATAGCAATTATTCAACATACTATATTAACCTTACCTTTAATTAATCTTAATTACCCACATAAACAATGCAATATTTTCTCTTCACCTCTAGGAAAATAATTAGTTGTATTCTGGAAAATATATAGTGTTACTAATAAATAAGTCCTCCAGGGGGTGAGRATTTATCGTCAAACATTTAATTTGTTAAGAAAAGCTTTTATGAATGCCATGGCTCAAAGGAGTGATATGCCATATCCAAAAATTGTACAAATGTTATCGTGTTCGAATGAGTTTGCTCATATATATTTTTTATTTTTTACAAACTAAGTACGATTAATGTCTCTTCTATCATTTGTTTCAACAGTTCATGTTAACATCATGTTTAAAAAAAAAAAAATATTARGCCTTTATTTATCGAAAAAATAATTTGACGAATTAAGAGGGTGGATTAAGTAAATATATGTTAAATTTTTTATTTTTTTTACATTTTTACTCTTCATTTGTTTTGAAATACAAATGATATTTGAGTTTTTTAAGACCCTAATAATTTTTTATCTATATTTATTATGGATCAATTTGATCACAATAGCAATGTACTTTTTTAATTTTACCTCCATTCTTTTTTACTTGTGATAAAATTTTATGTATCAAAATACATATKGCTTGAGAATAATGAAATATTTATTGACTTTTAACTAGTCAAACATTTTCATCTTCATTTCCAACACAAAAGAAGTGGGAGAGATAGAGAAAGAGCGAGTTAATGTGGACTTATTTGGTGAAATGAATGTAAAGTTATTTTACTCCATCTGCTCTTTYTATTTGTCAGTTAAGATTGTTTCATACATATTAAGGAATATCACAACTAGGCTAAATTATATAAATAATAGAATAAATTATCCTTTTTTTGATTATTCCACTTTTAGAACACTTAAGTTTTAATTTCAAAATTTGACTATTCCACTTCTCTTGACCCTCGAATCGAATTTCCAACAAAAATTTACATTAAATATATAAAAATTGAAAATTGTAATATTCATTTATTGAATTACAATTAGATAAGGGCATAATAGGAAAACAAAATGTAATAAACACTCTCTTGAATTTATAAAATGTAAATATTTAGACACAAGAAAAATAATATTAAAAGACAAATATAAAAAAACGGACCGAGTAATCACTTTAATTTACTATTTCATAAATTTTAATAGTTAATTATCATATGTGAATAATCAGACAATTAAAAAAGAATGAAGATAGTAATAATATGCATAAAATTCTAAAAATTTCTTCTTCGAGTACTATTTAAATAAGTAAATATAAAAACATTAACAACGTTAGTCATAGGAATAAATTACAGATTAGGTGCACAGTGATCAAAGTAAAGCATCGAGACAATCCTTTTTGAATTCATTATTTCCGTGCTTTGACTTTTTGTGTTTTTAATCACATTGACTGCTGCTTTCTTTTCCCCTTGACGCCGTTAATTAAGATTTTTGTCTCCTCTAATAATGTTAAAAATAATGTACTAAATCAAAAAGAATCTTAATTGGATAATAAAAATATCCTAAATTTAGACTGAAAGACATCAAATTCAAGGGGGAAAAAAATAATGTTTCTATAGTTATAGTAGAAGATTGTCTTATCAAATWTACCATTCTTATAAAATGAAAAATAATTTTACTACTAGTACTATTTACTACAGTAAAAAGACAATACAAAGACAAAAGAACAAAATCAAAGTAAAAGGGAAAATTCACTGGCATTATTGCATCAGAAGGCACATGAAATTGCAGTTTAGTCAAACAATATTCCGCTTGCATTGCAGACTAGGTTATCTATTTTGACCTTGGACTTAACCCTAGATTAGAATTAATAAGCTGTCTGTCGGTGAATGGCCCCCCCCTTTTCCCATGTCACGCTAGCAATCCATCTCCATCCTTATACATTTTCTGTTAATATATGTACTATAATTCTCACCTTCCCAAATCKAAGGTTTATATTTTTTAACGCAGGCTAAAAATGATAGACAACGACTATGTAACATAAATTTCACAATAATCATTCAATTTGAGACCGAAGGAGTAAATATAATACTAGTATTAGTGACGAGGGGAGGGAGAAGCTTCAGATCTTATAGTACATCTTTTAATAATTTTTGAACTATTCGAATAATAATATGATATGTGTTTATGTATATGAAAAGAATTGTTGGAAGAGTTAAATTTATATATGTATATTTCGTACTATGATTAGCGTAACATAATATATTAGAGAATGTACCAAAGAATTTCTAATTAGAAGGTGAGAATGTACCAAAGAATTTCTAATTAGAAGGTGAGACGTTTATGCGGGAAAAACATGACTATCTGAGAATACATGAATGGTCGGTAAGCAAAACTTTAGAATTGAGCGAATAATGTGACTTTTTACTCCTAAAAGAAAATAACTTGGATTATACTCCTAAGAGAGTAAATGAGAGGAATATGATAACTCAGATTGGTTAAGAATAGTAGTTTATGAGGTGATATATTAGTTAGATTGTGATTTAAAAAAGAAAAAGAAAAAAAGAAAAGGAAAGAGAGTAAGACCTGAAGGGACAGTGATATCTACAGGGATTATAACAAGAAAYGGGCGTAGACAGGAGAGACAAAGCCGAGGAGTCTTACCAAAAGATGGAACAAAAAGAAAGTTGAAATTGGCCTTTCACCGGCCTACCCATTTTTCTCCCATATCCAAATATTGAGGCCCAAACACAATACAAAAACACATCCCAAGACTCCCCATTTGGCAATTTTCTCTCAGAAGAAYGAAAAAGTTTTCTGATGAAACGAATCGAAACAGACTGTAAATTTTCTCTCAGTACCCCAGAAAAAGACTTCTTACAACAGAAGAAGAAGGCAGTGTGTAAAAAACTGAAAAGACAGACAGACTTCTCTTTCTCTCCCCTCACTTTCTCTTTCTTGAAGCTGAACAAAAAATTTTTGTTGTGTTAAATGTTAACACAAAAAACACATTTCTGTTTTCTGTGTGTTCTGTTTCAATGGGTGTCTCGGAGGAGGYCATGTTTCTTGTTCTTGAGTTCATATCGCTTTCATCTGCTGCTGCTGTTGCCACTGCTACCATTACCAGAGGAAGGAGCAGGGATGTGATATGGAAAGACAAAGCTGTCCTTGTGGGGAAAGAGGTACCACCATCTGACCGTCACTCTGTAAATCCAAGGTTGTTTATGGGTTTTAACAGATGAGAGAGAACAATGTAGTAGGTCTCTGCGTGTGTCTCACTATCTCTCCCCCTTCTTCTCTTTTGCGTGGTTAAAGGCAGACAGGATGGAGCCAGGCATAAATTATATATAAATTATGAAAAATCTTTCTTTTATATAGTAGTCCATTTTCCTTCTTTTTTCTTTTTTTAACCCATGGAAGAAAACTTTCATACCCTTTTGTCATCCTTTTTATCTTTTTTTCCTCTTCTTTTTGGGGAAATTTTTAGTACCTCTTTTTTCCTTGGGTTGTAGAGGAGCTGAAGATGTAAAATGATTCGTCGTCATCGTGGTAATGCAGATTTCAAAGTGAGACCGGATTGTTGCAAAAAGGGGCATACATATCGTATAAACATATAAGCATGTGTATGYGCAGAAAGAGTTGTACTTGATGGCCATTGTGATATTGATGATGATGTATCTTGCTTTTTTCCCAATTTTCCACAGATAATATGATACAAAGCATACTGGTTGATATTTCATTTCCCTACGTAAATGCCCATTTCTTCCTTGTCTTGGGTTCTGTTTAATTTTCGATTTATAATGCCCTTTGTTTGGTCGTTGCTGGGTTGTTTACTTTCTGCTTTCTTTGACTTACCATTTCTGAAAGCTAGTAAGGGTTCTATAATATGAGTCTTTGCTTGTATTGGCATTTCATATATCTCTTCACTAATTTTGGTTATTGAGATTGTTTGCATCTCCTTTAAGCACTTAAGGGTGGAATGAAATGGCCTTAGTCTGTGTTCCCTCTATGTTCTGTTTTGTTTGCATCTCCTCTTGCTGAATGTATGCCATAAAGATTTCTAAATTATATTTATTACTTAGTGGGTGAGCATCTAAATTAGGTGCGATTTCACAAATGCTTAAACTTTTGCTTGCATTTTCTCATATACTTGACTCCAATGAGTATACGGGGAGAAATAATGTTCATCAAGGAATTTCTGCAGATGGTTGAGATCTTGTGTCCTTTAGCACAATAAGATATAATGAGGTTTTATCTACACTTTAAACACCAGAAAAGTAACTAAACATTTCTGCCTGCATCTCATGCAAGTGCATCTATATCAGCACTCTGTTGACTCTTCCATTGTGGAATGTATAATGTTTATTTGTTAGATGTTTTAGAAACAACATCGTTTGAGTTGGAAAGTGTGCTTTCTTTTGTTGTTGTCTCTCGTTATGTGTTGTTTAATTCAATTGTTTCCATTTGGCACACTGTCTAAGGTGGCAGAGTTAATGAGAGAGTTTTTTTATATGAGACAATTAAAGAGTTACTTTTGTCAATCATCTTTGGTGTTATTTGAAGAAATGAACGATCCTTCTTCTGCTAATTTCATGTTGATTTGCATAGCAAGTCTTGGTATACTTTTCTTTTACTAACAAGCTTTGGGAAATCAATGCTCCCACCATTGCGAGCTCTTTTTTACACCAGAAATGATTTGGAGTTCCTTATTTTTCTTATTAATTCTTAGGGATAACTGTAGTCATGTTCATTCAGCTGTAGCTTCGAGCAGATTATCCCACAAAATATGTGCTTGTTGTAAATCTTTATATCCGTGAAGCTGAAAGATTTCTAAAAGCATTCATTTTCTTAGCAGCTTTCTAGTTGGTCTAGGAATGTACATCTCTGAGAAGCTCAAATTCTCTGATCGCCAATAGTCAAAACAATATCTTCTAATTCAACTCCATGCTGCTGTCTAACATTCCAGAGGTCGTGTCTTAATTTTCTTGTTCTCTTCTTATCAAATTTTAGTTCTTAMATGACAATTGACTCTTTTCCCACCATTTTTATCCTGAATCTGGTTTGACATAAATTTACTCTAAAAGGCCGTTGGAACATGGAAAGATCCTCATGGTAATTGTCTTTCCTTGTACACCTACATTATGCTTTGACATCCATCTGAAATTGTCCTCTGTTCAGTTTCAAATGCATCTGTGATTTTATCATTCAATCTGAAGCTTTATAAAATAGGTTTTTCTTCTCAATGTTAAGGAACTTCTTGGTAGTTATTTGAATAATTTCTGAGATGAATGCTTTAGGTCTGAATTTTTATCACATATTAGCTAATTGAAAGCTGTCAACTTGAAGGGCTGCTTAATGCTGCGGATTTCCTTCTTATTCTTTCTGTTTTTGGTGTTTTTCAAAGGGAAAGTATTTCCATTTATTATCTAACAGCCATTTAGATGCTTCAATGCATGTAGAGAGATATATCTGGTGTAATTTTTGTTTATCCTCTACTTTCTTTTGATTAGAAGTCCAGAGCCACGAATGAGGGGCATAATGAAACTTGCAGCAACCTATGCTTTCTATTGATGTCTAAGAAACGTTGTTAATTTAGGTGATTGTTGCAGCTGATGAACTGTTTTCTTGCTGCATCAGGAAAAGTTATCATTCTTGACACTTCCTTGTCACTAGTGAATTTTTTTCTATATAAAAAATTCTAGAAAACAGATATTGAACCGTGAAAGGTTTTAACATTCTGAATTTCCACCAATTCTTTGGAATTCATGAGTTCATTTTGCACTTTAACAGATTCCACTTTAATTTAAAGAGTTATGTTTATTTACTATTCTATTCAATTAGGAAAAGGACATTCATTCCTAAGAAACAGAAGAGTCTCACTTTGCTATGTTAGTGCTTGTTCTGACACATTAACCTTTAAATTTCATATAAACATCTTATCATTTGTATGTCACTTTGTTGTTGGGTACTATCAACTAACATCAAAATAAAGCTTAGAAAATCATTAATGTGGTGTTACATCAGTGACCTCACTAGTGGGATTCCAAGAAGTGCTTGCTTTCTAATAGCTTCATTTGTGTATTGTGCTCCTCACATTTGAAATATAGCAAGGATGTGGTACCATTGCTGTTTGATTGAAATTTTACTTATTTCATAGGAAAGGAAGGCCATATCTTGTGTTACCTTCATATCTTGTAATATGGCTAAAGGAACTCATACTACTTGCTAAATATAGAGGCCCCTTCCCCTTGTGTTGTTTTGCAGCACATTTACTATCATGTTCCTGACTCCTCAGGTATTTGTAGGACAGTGTACAGGTTTGAAAGGTACACAAAGCTCTAAATTGAGTTATGAAAATGGTACTTCCTCAGTTAGAAAGCATCAGGTGGTCCCTTCACGAGAGACTGTATTTTACCTTACGCAGCACAGAAACAATGATATCTGTGACTTGACTGATTGAGTTTTGTGGTCTCTGTTGTTTTGACCGAGTTTGCGGACTAATGATGAATTTGGCCTGAGAGAGTACATTCATCAGTATTCTTGTGAGAATGTCTCTGCAATTGCTCTTAAGCATGGCAAAGAAAACTGGCTTCATGAAGCCYCTCTAGTTTCTTTTTCCCCAAAGACCCGGATAGAGAGTCAGACCCTGTTTCATTCGGTCATTCACTATTGAAGGAAGATTGGCATGAAAATCATTAAAGGGTTAAAGACCCCAACTCATGATTGAAAAATTTCATAAAGAATTCTGAAGCTTGCGCGCTCATGTTGAAAGTAGCAAACTCATGAATTGCCGTCTTGTCTGCTAGAGGAAAATCCAACAAATCCATAGACTCCTTAATATAACATGGATGATACCTGTGTACAAAATATCCAATGGTGATTCCTAAAAACGAAGAAGAAAAAGATCCAATGGGATAGCTGGATCACAACAGTCCATTCTGTATCTTTCAAAAGGACAAAAAGATCTATCAAAGCGGTGACTCTTCAATCTGAGCCATCTTTTTTTGATTGTGATGAATGTGCAACTTTTCATGTCCTTTTCTTTTTTCACCCTGAGTAGGCTTCTTACCTCTCGCAGCGAGAACGGAGAATTATATAAATAGATTATAAATTTAACTTCGATAAAATTTTTTTAATGAATGAATTAATATAAGAGCTCAAGATTGACCTGTAAAAAGGATGTGGATTGGCTTTTTGCCTRTTGCTTTTGCAGGAGGGTATAAAGAAATGAAGAATTGAATAAATAGATTATYAGTTTCAACTTCGATAAATTTTTTGTCATGGATGGATCGCAAATTATAACAAATAAGAATCAATAAGGATAACAAGCTTTTAATTTTCAAGAACACCCTCTTTTATACATTCCCTATATTAATTATATTAGTTTTTTAATTTCTTTTCTTTTATCTTATAAGGTACGTRGTGCTTTGARYAATYTAGTAAAAAATATACTAAATAATCTTTACTCYAGAATACAAAGACTAGTGAAATTGCGAAAAGGATCAATGTTTCATCKATGCCATACGAATGTAGCTTTAAACATCCCATGTAATCCCTGTCCCCTCTCTTAAARTCACTCCCWCCGGTGGTTACAATGTTTTAGCTAACGAACCATCACAGTGGTAGTTGAACTTGAAACGAATCAATTGATAAAATGTCACGTTTTTGGTTCGAGGGAAAGGAGCGGAAAGGAGATAGTTTATGATGTTCTGATAATTAACACGGGAATAGAGAGAAACACAAGCATTTGCATCCTTACCAATGGTTTCTAGGTTAGCATGAACATTCTTAAGCGAGTGAATTYTAGTCTGTACATAATATCATTAAATTGATCTTTTTCCTCTTTATTCCGATTCTTTTTTAATGGCGTGTACAAATTATTATTATATCTTATTTAAAATGTAAATAAGTGATCGTTAATTAAAAATTTTAAAATTATTCAAATTTAACAATATATKTAAATTTRAAATAAACTCTTATATGAGAGGGAGGAGACAGCATTAACAGTTCCTTTCCCTTTCCCTTCAACAAACAAATCTACACACCTAAATCAGCCGATTCGTATTTCCTTTCCTTCTACTTCATACCTTTTGAGTATAAAATCAGCAGAACTTAAATCATAAATAAATGAAAAGAAAAAGAAAAGGATCATCCCACTACTAATGTTGACAGGTCACCGGCCGGTTGATGGACCAGATCGGCATGTGCTTCGGCCCATTACCCGACAACTACATGGGCCCTCATGAAAATTACGCATTGCCCTCTCAATTATCAGAACATAAATTTAGAATACAACACTCACACTTTGCAAAGACATTTTTACCCTTCAAAAACACACAACTACCCACAGACTTTCCAGGCATTCTTGCAATTCTATCGAACTTTAAGCCCATTGCTAAACCAAATCAAACAAAAAAATTAGGACCACGGTTAATAATGAAAAAATAATGCACCATTTAAGCCGGCAAATAATTGCGACTTTTCGAGCGGTACTATCAATGTTAGCTGGAGGCTACAGTATCTCGGTTAATTAATCCGGCGGTTAACTTTCACCCCCAGATATTTTTTGTTTCACTGCGGTTATTGAGTGCCACTATATAGATGGCCCTTTCAGCCATTGCCTCTCTTTATCCATATAGAAAGGGTCGGAAACTCATCAATTGGGAGTTGGGAGGCGTCTTAATAAACGCCGCTCGGATCTCTTGATTTATTATCCTTTGAATTTCAATTCTGTTTGATAATTTTCTTTTAATTAGATTCATAGCCTTTGAGGAAAATAATGAGAGAGTGCATTTCAGTCCACATCGGTCAGGCCGGAATTCAGGTCGGCAATGCTTGCTGGGAGCTTTATTGTCTTGAGCATGGCATCCAGGTACTTACTGATTTATTTAGGTTATTTCTTTAATTGAGCTTTGTAGAAGTATGTCATTGATTTTTTTCCCGAGTTTTGTTGGATAAATTTAKATTTTTCCTMAATTCAGTCTATGGTGATTAAGCTCTTCACGTAATATTTCGTTAAATATTTGGATCCTTTCACATCGATCGACAAACAAAACTGTCCATTTGATTTTTGTTGAAAGAAAATATTTTGTGAGTGGTAATTTGGTGATTTTGATCTGAGTAATCCGAGTTCGTTCATGTAATGGTAGTTCTGCTTGTTCTATAAGGATGGAGTAAGGGCTCTGTGAGCAGTGATTATGATGGAAATTGGCTGAAACATAGTTCTTTGTTTCAGGTGTCATCCGACTTCTCGGCATTGTTGATAAAATAATCTGAATATGTTGATATTGATGCAAATTCGTCTGAAAGATGATAGCATTAGTTAACCATATATAGGTCCAGCACCTTAATCGATTACCTATGTATGTAAGCCACTAAGTTTGACTAATAATGTGGAATTCTGCATTGTTCRGGTTTSACGTCATGATTTCATGCATTTTMAGCATCAATTTCAGTGATAAGAGTAGTTGCTGTTCGAGTATGCTAAAGCTTCGGCTCAGAAGTTGATGTCTCGGTGTTTGTTAAGTAATAAATCAGATTTAACTCTCTTAACATTTCAAAAAATGCTTTACTGTACTTCTTTTGTTTAAAATTGTTGTAGAGTTTATATCTGYATCTGGCTTTTGATTCTCATAATGTGTGACATTAACAATTTTCATATTCCTTATCTTATTCTGTTACCACTAATTTTATTCAACTTGTGTGTATAATCGTTTGTTGAATTTGTGGGACTAGTTCTTTTAAAATTTGGCTTCTGTTAATATTTTTTGGATTTGTTGTTCTAGCCTGACGGCCAGATGCCAGGTGACAAAACAGTTGGAGGAGGCGATGATGCCTTTAACACCTTCTTCAGTGAAACTG
The DNA here is from genome assembly GCA_001752375.1 of Rhazya stricta. Lineage (NCBI taxonomy): Eukaryota > Viridiplantae > Streptophyta > Magnoliopsida > Gentianales > Apocynaceae > Rhazya > Rhazya stricta. The sequence goes on from MEJB01000017.1 coordinate 4,991,114, forward strand.
GAGCTGGAAAGCATGTCCCTCGTGCTGTTTTCGTGGATCTTGAGCCCACGGTTATTGATGAAGTGAGGACTGGGTCATACCGCCAGCTCTTCCACCCTGAGCAACTCATCAGTGGAAAAGAAGATGCTGCAAATAACTTTGCCCGTGGCCACTATACAAGTAAATATCTCAATCTAGCTGCAGTTGATGTGTTTGAAAGGTTTCAGTTCTGTTAGKTGCTTATATAAATATTCTACTGTTGTGTGATATGCAGTTGGGAAAGAGATTGTTGATCTCTGTTTGGACCGCATTCGGAAGCTTGCTGATAACTGCACTGGGCTTCAAGGGTTTCTGGTTTTCAATGCTGTTGGTGGTGGCACTGGTTCTGGTCTTGGGTCGCTTCTGTTGGAGCGTCTATCCGTTGATTATGGAAAGAAATCAAAACTTGGTTTCACCATCTATCCCTCCCCACAGGTCTCAACTTCTGTTGTGGAGCCATATAACAGTGTCCTGTCAACCCATTCACTTCTTGAGCACACTGATGTTGCTGTGCTTTTGGACAATGAGGCAATTTATGACATTTGCAGGCGCTCACTTGACATTGAACGCCCCACCTATACTAATCTCAATCGCCTTATATCACAGGTAATTGAATTCATCTTAGGGTGATGTAATGAGTGCCAAACCATTTGCCAATAATTCTCACTAATACCTGTTTAACGCGCACTTGTTTCAGGTCATTTCCTCACTTACTGCATCTTTGAGGTTTGATGGAGCTTTGAATGTTGATGTAAGTGAATTCCAGACCAACCTTGTTCCCTACCCAAGAATACATTTTATGCTTTCGTCATATGCTCCTGTTATTTCAGCAGCGAAAGCCTACCATGAGCAACTTAGTGTTGCAGAGATCACCAATAGTGCTTTTGAGCCATCATCCATGATGGCCAAGTGTGATCCCCGTCATGGTAAATACATGGCTTGCTGCCTGATGTTCCGTGGTGATGTTGTCCCAAAGGATGTCAATGCAGCTGTGGGAACAATCAAGACCAAGCGCACTATCCAGTTTGTTGACTGGTGTCCTACTGGATTCAAGTGTGGCATCAACTATCAACCACCTACTGTTGTTCCTGGAGGTGATCTAGCGAAAGTGCAGAGAGCTGTATGCATGATTTCTAATTCAACCAGTGTTGCTGAGGTGTTCTCCCGCATTGATATTAAGTTTGATCTCATGTACTCCAAGCGTGCCTTTGTTCACTGGTATGTTGGTGAGGGCATGGAGGAGGGTGAATTCAGTGAAGCTCGGGAGGATCTTGCCGCCTTGGAGAAGGACTATGAAGAGGTTGGCGCTGAGTCAAATGAGGGTGAGGAAGGATACGATGGAGATGAATGATAAGTCTGTCAAGTCRTCTTTGTTTGTCATCCTTGCGTATTTTAGTTTGGTGTTGTCTTTGCTTCACTGTGGCTGCAGTTCATTGAACTTTCGTTTGTCTTTGTTCCTATCATGGTTGTGCATTAAACTATTCATCAATTTCCCATTCTACTCTTTTCCCTGATGTTTACTTGGTCATTATGCCAACAATTTTTTCCTATAAAGAATTTGTATATTTGTAGTGTGAGTTTTCTTTAACAATGTCATAAAATTTACACCAAAAGAGAATATAAGAACCGCGTTCAATTCATTTTCATTGACAGAATAAGGAGGGGCATGAAATGCAGCAAAGAAATCTCTCTGAAAGAATATAATGGTTAGACAAAGTTGTATGATACATGAAGCTCTTTCAAATCCAATTGTTATTTTACCCGCGTCCCAGCTTCTGAACAAGGCGGTTTTCAATATCCATTCTCTTCTTCATCAGCAATGTGTACCTGGAGACTAGTTCTTGGTCTCCAGCAGTCGCTGCAAGGTTGCAGATAAGAGATGTCTTCTCCAACTTGCCACTGTATAGCTGCGAGATCGGCACAAACTTACCCTTCTTGTTGCACAACCAACCATGAGCAGCCCTCAATGCAGCCCCCAGGGAAGCTGAGTCTGTCACGCGCACGAGAACTTTTTCATTTAGTAAAAACCAATTCATCATTGAGATATTGAAACACTGTAAACATTCCATTCATTGACCAAAGGTTAAACAGTTGCTCACCAGGCCTCTGGACTGTATAAACATCACAGCCAAAAATGGAAGCCATGCAGTTTAAGATACATTTATTTGCTGATGCTCCGCCAGTGGCGATTATGCGCTTTGGAGGAGAAGGCATTCCAACTCTCTCAGCATGAGCTCGCATAGAGAGTAACTGGCCCTCAATCAATGCGCGGACCTGCAAAGGAATAGGTTTTGCTCTCTGTCCTGATATGCATGTACTTCCAGTTGCAAAGACTTCAAAGAATCTTTGCAGGATGAGTCTGCAAATTTTCAAATTCTTGTAGCTACTTACCTCTGAAGGAGGATTGAAGTCTACAACTTCATGATCTTCCACTCTATCTAGTGAGTTGTTAAAATTCTCAAGGACATATCGGTGGAAACCAGCTAGAAATTGCCAGTCAAGATTTGATCAGATCATTAAAAGGCCAAATAAGTTTATCTCACAAAGTGAGCAGGAAGTTTCTGCTCTTGGTGATAAGTCATATTTTATCTAGGGATTAGGGCAGGAAAGTTGGTAGGTCATTAATCTGGTTTGAGGTTCACTCACCAGGGAGGGGAGGAAGTATTTCATGCTCTTTGTAATAAAAGCCTATTTTACCACCTGTAGCACAGTAATAAGGTGTTTACAGCAGGAATAATCCAAATTTTGCAAAATCATAACCTGAAGAATGATACTAACCATTAAGAGGTGGTGTTTGCAGCAAAAAGTTATTGAAAACTTCCCATGATTTATCTGCATATCTATTACGCACATCTGCCAAGTTTGTATTCATAGTGTCAAAGATAAGCTAACTATTTCTTTGAATTACATATTGCTATAGTACTGCTTCTCTCATACCTTCACGAGTCAAGGATCCATTTTTATAGACTAACATTACCATGTAACTTTCTGTGTCCACTGGATTTGGAAAAGCATGTCCTTCTAAGCTTGGTTTATGATCAGTTGAAATACCAAAGACCTGGATATGAAGCATGTGTTGAAGTAGAACAARGCAATTCTGATGTTTCTAGGACAATATSCAAGTAGTTTCTGAAATCAAGGTGTCCACCTTTAACTACTACATGACTTACAGTATCACTTGTGCCAAGACTAATTGCCAGATCCCCCGSAGTATTGAGGGTTAACCCTATCAGTTCAAAACATTTGGTCAGCATCTTGAACAACAAAACGGTGTTGCACTGCAGCAATCAGTATCGCATGAATTAATCATGAAATTGCATCAGAGAATTGGATGATCAATCTTTTCAAATTTATGCAAATGTTAGAATCAAAAAATAAGTTTTACCTGCTAAGCTGTTGGGGTTGTCTCCAGACCACTGAATTACTGAACAGTGTTTGCTGAAGTGGTACCTGATTGCAGTTCAATAGAAGATCTGGCAGTCAGCGCCAGCAATCCAAAAGCATGACGTATCTAATTCTGTAAAGCTCGAAACTGAACTAAGTGAAGGAATGTTGAAAAGACCCTTATTTCCGCCTGCAGGATAAAACTCCAGAACATGCTAATTGAAGTGTTCACTGCAGTTACAGACACTAACATATGAAATCGGGGACCCCATATGGATGACAGAACAACAAGCATGAAGGATTCTTGAGGATGTAAAAAGGTGTATATACAGCACGCGTTAATGGATAATAATTATAGTGCGTATATGACTAACCTATCCACAAAGTAGGAAGCAATAGAACCAGCAACAGCATGTGCAGGAGCCAGCTTGCCAAGCTTTTCCTCCACACCTGGGGCGGTGACCTATAGACATTATCAACACAATCAAGAAACTAAAATTGATAAACCTCCATTTGGGTCAGCATCATCTGGAGATAAGTAAGGATTTTATCTCAAAATTCAATAGATAAACCTCCATTGCGACTCTAGACCAATCTCTGAGCTTAATATCCATCAGATTCATCCCTGCTCCATCTGTGTGATCAATACAGGCATAGCCCCCAAGGAGGAGAGAAGCCATGAAGGAGCTAATTAAGGAAATTCTTTCTGTATTGTGGTAAACTTCTGGTTGTGTCTCGAATATCTTCCGAATCTGCGGCCCTGCATATCTCTCATGAGCAACAGAACCAGTTAATCTGGATAACTCCAGTGCACCTCCAACAGCTTTCTCAATTGCTTTGCACTGTTCTGTGGTGCTACAGTCCATCCAAATTGGGGATTCCTTAATTGAGAATGCATCACCAAGCTGATCAACCAATAGTTTGTTGGGGTCCAGAGATGATAATATGGCAGAGTTTCCCTTCTTCCAGTACACGCTACCGTGCTGCTGCCCACTGCCCGAAACAGCAGCAACTTTACCAAATTCCAGTTTAGACCTTTGTAGTTTTTTAAGTACGAGGTCCAGAGCTTCCACCCACATCAGCGTCGGCGAGACAATTCTCCCATTGACCAAGGGATCCCGATAAACCCCATCTTTGGTTTTGTAATGTGGCAATTCAGTATCAAAATTAACAATTTCTGTAGCAACAATTCTGAGATTTGCGTCCAGCAAAGTTGCCTTTAATGACCTACAAACRAGCTCTTGTTAAAAATTCAATCTTGATATTTATATTCCTGCAATCTTGAATCTCGGAAGGATTAATCATTTATAGCGATACCTAAAAGCTACCAAATGAAAATGGTGGCAACAGAAGCACTAGTTCATGGTAAATCAAGACATAATCTTTGAGAGAAGAAATTTACTGAGTAGAACTGTCAAATCCGAGGAATAGAGAGTTTTGCGGGAGGGAGAAATCCTCCATTGCCAAAGCAACCCAAGTCTGAAATCAGTAGCGAAAAGTTTTCGACCTCAGGTGGAGCATCAAAGTTACATCTCACTCCAGCTTCAACAGTGAGAACTACCTTCGACTGCTTAGCTCTTTCAGTTCGAGACCAAACCAAAGCTTTTCCTTATTTGAGTAATTGAAAGCAGGAAATTTATCTACACGCCAGCCTACTATGAGTGACCAGAATAGAAATAATAACTTTATTTTATGACTTCACAAATAATGGGTAGAGGTATATGCACCTCAAGAACGCAATCAAGATTGAACTTCACAACTTAACAACTTAGAATCCCCTATTTTTGTTAACAGAAGAACCTTCCATGATGGTCCATCATGTAATTGACCTGGAGTTTATGTATGCTGATAGAAGTTGCACACTGCCAGAAACGGAAGAAAAGCTAAAAACGATCAGAGATATAATGGGAAACCTACATATACATCGCCACGTTATGCTATACAGAGATTCAAATGTGTAAAGGAGGAATCGCTGTTTGCTTATGTAAGGAGGTGGAAAAGCACTACTGAGTAATTTTGGATGAAAACGAGCCAATAAAAGTAGAAGTTTCTAATCCTTCAAATCTATCCCCTCCAATGCACAAAACACGGTATTCATAGCAAACCTATCAATCTAATTGCATTTATTTTCTACGACCGACCAAGTTTTTCGACAAGACGCTTCTCYATTTCCACTCTCTTCTTCATCAAAACAGCATACTTAGCAACAAGGTCCTGGTCTCCAGCCCTCACGGCAAGCTTGCAGTTTAGTGATGACTTCTCCAACTTGTCCATGTACATGGAAGAGATTGGCACAAAACTACCKTTCTTGTTGCACAACCAACCATGAGCTGCCCTCAATGCAGCACCCAATGAAGCCGAGTCTGTATAGAAAATTAGAGTTAACACATGAACGGACACAAAGCTACAAAGGTTGGCAACTGTCTCAGAATAAAACGACTGCCAGCTCTATGGTACAAGATTCATAAAAACCAGCAATACACCAGACATTTCCCATTGGAAATCAATCAACATGAAGAAAAAACTATAAATCACAGAAGCCAACTTACCTGGCCTTTGAACTACATAAACGTTAGACCCAAAAATGGAAGCTACGGTGTTCAGGATGGAATAATTTGCTGATGCTCCACCTGTAGCAATTATCCGTGTTGGACGAGAAGGCATTCCAAATCTCTCAGCATGGGCGCGCATGGAAAGTAGCTGTCCTTCAACCAGTGCTCGCACCTACAAGATGCACAATAAATCTTATAATAAGAGAAAAGAAAAAGATTGGCAGGATTTATCTGAAATATTCATATTACTTTAGGTTTGGTGACATGTGGTTACTTATTTAACTATCCAAAACTTCTCTTCCAATAAACAATGTCATGTAGCAGGGAAGGTATTAAAAGATCCGGAGTGATTACAAACCTCAGATGGAGGATCAAATTCTGAAACTTCTTGTTCTTTCAAACCATCTACATTGTCACCATTGAAACCCTCAAGAACATAGCGGTGGAAACCAACTGAAATCATAAATATCTATAGAGTCAGATGACAACCTTTTCCAGCAACACATGCTTAGTGGCATCTGCAACTATTGAATGTCCTCAGGRACATTGTTTCAGGAAAGACAAAATAGAAGTAGAAGAGATCAGCCAAATATACTGGAAGCGGACTCACCAGGAAGAGGAGGAAGTATTTCATACTCCTTGTAATAAAATCCTAGCTTTCCACCTATAGCAAAGGTAGTTTGACAAAACTAGCTCAACCAAAAAAAGAACGAAGGCAATGACATAAGTGTGTTTTCACTAACCATTTAGAGGTGGGGTCTGCTGTAGAAATTTATTGAAAACTTCCCAAGACTTATTTGCGAAGCAATTACGAACATCTATTAGAAGTTGTGAAGAAAAATTAGAAAGATTAAATTCAAGCAATGGTCCYCTGAAATTTATACTATCACAAATAGATAGTCAGTCTACCTTCACGAGTCAAAGACCCATTCTTGTAACACAGCATCACCATATACCCTTTTGTGTCCACTGGATTTGGAAAAACATGTCCTTCTATGCTTGGTTTATGTTCAGTAGTGATGCCAAAGACCTAATTAGAAGCAATTAATTGAGAAGGTTTAAGTAAATAATTGGCCATAATTCAAGATCAAGGGACTGAATATMCATTTATGCAAGCCAAATGAGCAAACAAGTCCAGGCCATATTAGCACCAAGGAAAATCATAAAGATCATAAGGATTAATAATTTGAGGAAAAAAAATTTGCAGGTACATTTTRAAATTTTAAGGACATATAAAAGGAAACTTAGTCTGGTCAGTGCTGTTGGATTATTCATAAGAGGACAATCATACACAAGAAGGAAACTACTTACAGTGTCACTGGTGCCAAGACTAATAGCCAGATCCCCAGGAGTATTAAGCGTCAGGCCTACATGTTTTAGAACCAATTAGTATGTAGTGATCTTATCGAAGTTGGAGAATATGATCCTCCTGCATAATTCGTTTTTAATTAAGGGACATGGAGAACTTCCTCTGTTTCAGCTCATAATATAAGCTATGACAAGGAAATTTTCTTGCACGATAACAGGAGTTTCGAATCATTGGAAAGTTTACCTGCAAGGCTGTTGGGATTATCTCCAGACCATTGTATTATCAAACAATTTTTGTTAAAGTTGTACCTGCAAGAAATTTTTTGACYTAGGCGTGACTTATTATACCAAAGAAGAGCAGGAAACAAAACCAATTAACCAGAATAGAACACATCATAGAAACCAAAAGAAAAGACTATGCTTGTAGGTTAGCATTCAAGGTTGGGCAGATTAATAAATAATCCTTGTCCTAACAGTTAAACATTAAGACACATTTAACTCAAGGCACATCCTGACAATCAAAACTATGCAGATTAGGTGGMAACAATTTTATAGTTTCAAGCAACAATTATTGACAGTGGCACCTGTAGAAACAGAAAATAAGATTCCAACTAACCTCTCTACATAGTAGGGGGAAATAAGACCAGCAACAGCATGCGCAGGAGCCAACTTGCCCAGCTTATCCTCCAAATCCGGTGCCGTGGCCTACATAAACCACAATTACAAAATTAGACGAGTAAAAATCTTAATGCACCTATCAAGATCCGAGCATTAACCCAGATCAATGAGCCTGAGTAGAGATGGAGCACTAGACTTACTAATATTTTTTATCTTGAAACATTGAAACATGTCATAGATGCTAATGTTTATCATTAAAAAAAGTAATGGGGAAACATATTCCAAGAAAAAGAGTCAAGGCACCTCCAATATTGTTTTGGACCAAGCTCTATGTTTAATATCCATTAGGTTCATCCCAGCACCATCAGTATGATCAATACAAGCATAACTCCCAAGAAGTAATGATGCCARGAAGGAGCTAACCAAGGAAATCCTTTCAGTATTACTATAAACTTCTGGCTGTGTCTCAAATATCCTCCGAATTTGAGGGCCTGTGAATCTCTCATGTGCACGTGAACCAGTAATTTTTGACAGCTCAAGTGGACCTCCAACAGCTTTCTCAAGAGCCTTGCATTGCTCCGCAGTGCTGCTGTCCATCCATATTGGCGATTCTTTGATTGAAAATGCYTCACCAAATTGATCCAGCAATGGTTTCTTGGGATCCAGTGATGACAATATTGCAGAACTCCCACTCTTCCAATAGACACTACCATGTTGCTGCCCACTACCCGAAATAGCAGCAATCTTTCCAAAATCTAAATTTGATTTCTTGAGTCTTACAAGTACAAGATCAAATGCTTCCACCCACATCAAAGTGGGTGAAACAATCCTGCCAGTGACGGTTGAATCTCGATAGACACCATCCTTGGTTTTGTAATGAGGCAATTCAGAGTCAAAATTGATAATCTCGGTGGCAACAATGTTGAAATTGGCATCTAATACAGTTGCCTTCAACGACCTATACAATAAAAAAATTCAAACTTTTCCGGTCAAAAATTCAACTTTGCGCTTCTTTCCTGGTGATCACAAGCAATTTACAAACTATCCCAGAAAACTAATCGAAATACAATATTAGAACAATGACACGTAAAAATGAAATCRCTTATTTGATCATAGGTAGGTTAGCGAGAACTGAACAGAACAGTAAACCAGCAAAAACCCATGATCAGTCAATTGGAGGAGGACTTACTGCGTTGAGCTATCAAATCCAAGAAAAAGAGCGTTCTCAGGCAAAGAGTAATCCGCCATCAGAGCAAGCGAAGATAAAGATTTTGACTTTGCAACACCAAAAATTATCCTTAAAAAGATCGATCGGGAGTAAAATGTAGCAGAATCTAGGTCGTTACGTTATAGAGATTGAGTGGATATGCATTGGAAGCGAAAGCTTCTAACCTTTGGTAGGATAAGAAATTAAATTATGATATGGATATGTTTCATGATTATCCATTTCCATAGCCTGAATCCTTTAGATAAAGTAAAAACAGCAAATTTGGGTTTGAAATTGGAATCCTCTTTTTGTTGGGCTCTAAGAATTGGTAAGAGTTTTATGTTTGCACTGTCGAGTTGGGAAACTGGATAATTACCTTACTATTTATTTGTTTGTTTGTTTTTTAGCAGGTTTATTAATTAAAATTTTCCATAAAATTTTATGATTCCAGAAGAAAACAGTTTTAGAAATTCAAAAAAAAAAAAAGACTTTTGGAAACTCATAATATCTATATATATATAATTTAGTAACGAATATGGAGTTTCCAACTACGAAAAGTAAAAAATTTTCAAGAAAAAATTAAACGAAAGTGACAAAAAGAAGTAGAGAAAATTAAAAACCAAAGGAATAATATGGTATCATTAATCAATTTAAGTCTCCATTGTTTCTGAAATTTGTTTCAAACCAGCCTGATTTGATTGCTAGTCTGAGGTCCAACCTGTCCAATCCGGTTTTGAATATAAGGAAGGAAGGAGGATGGAATTAACCATTTTATTTTATGAGATAAAGTAAATGATAAAAATATTGAAAAGATAATATTTTTAATAAAAAATTGATATAAAAAATTTTAAAAGAATAATTCTATAAAAAATTTAAAAATTATTGAAGGCTACTTTCGCCTCGTATCTCCTAATTTTATTCTTAGATCGAGGGATAGTGACAGTTTTAATTTTAAAAATACGAATGGAGATGATAGTTTTTATAATTGTTATCGATGGAAATGTTCAAGAAAATTTCACGATTYTCATTCTTGAGATGTTAAACAAATGCATTCCACCTCCTAATAAATTATCACCTTCTAACATGGATTCATAAATAATGTAAAAAAAATGGATTCATAAATTTTAACTTTATTTGTGAAGCCAAAATATAGTACTTCTACTCATAAATTACCATTTTGTAACACTAAAGCTTAAGAACTTTTAGGTTTTAATTATTTTGTTAATGAATGCTATGTAGTATGAATTATGGTATTATTTAAATAGTTTTCTAAAGGATTGTTGATTTAATAATTCTTTTTAAAATTTTCATATTCTATTATTTTTTTGCGAGTTGATCCGCTAACCCGCCACTCGCGTTGGTTGGATTTTCCCAATCCGCCGTGACGAGAGCTGGCGTGTTAAATGGGGAACTTTTTAGCAAGTTAACCCGTTTGACAGCTCTCTCTAATATGAATATATATTCATAACTTAGTCATTTACCAATGATGCAGGCCAGACTCGAAAATAAGGGCATATGACTAGCAACTCTGTAAAACAAACCAATCGAATAAAAACCSCCCACAATCATCTAGGCATGAAGGTTGGTCTCAAGTCTCAACACATTGCTCGCCGATTGCGAACCTCAGAGCTGATCATCGTGGTAGTGTGGAAAAACTTGACCATCTTGACCATCATGGTGAGCTCGAGCTTAAAATATGAGCTCGAATTTATAGTAATCCAGCCTGGTATATAAATAACTCTTAAAAGTTTAAAGTTAAGAGTAAATAAAAATCTGGTAAAATGCAAAAGCTAAAAAACAAGTCATAAGTTTTAAACATGAGACATATAAACTTTAAAAGTGCTAGCATTAGTGCGGTTGTGATTAGTGTAATGTTTGATGATTTGTGTCATTTTGTTTGTATTTATGTTCTTTTCTTTAAATTCTTCTTCATTTGTTTACATTTTGTACTTATAAATAAAAGGAATTTCAATATGATTCATTATGATATAAATATATTGAATTTGTAACAAAATAATATTAACAARCTAAAAAGAAAAAAAAAAWTMGG
>MEJB01000017.1:5002302-5020406 GCA_001752375.1 Rhazya stricta
AKSGGGCGAGCGAGAGTTTAAGATATGAAACTTTTATACTAGCAGAACATGAACTTAGTCAAGCTCAGCTCACATAGTCCGGGCCTGAGGAGTGGAGTGCAATGAGAACCTTCGAGCCTCCAAAGCCTTTCCCGAGATGTAGCATCCGCCACGTCCTCCTGTAGCCGGGTGTCGTACGCCACTATGGTCGAGCACTCACTCAAAGTTAGCATTGGCAATTGGGTCGGCTTGCACAGGACCGAACCSGCCAAATATGTTGAGGACTAGCTCAGGATYGAAGGTTGGCTACCATAGTAATTTGTTATCTGCTTCGATTATGAAACGATACATTTTTTAAGAGATCGCGAGCCTTGAGGATCGAGATTGGCTCGAGCCTGACGAGCCCAAGCCCAACTCCCCTAAGAATTTTAGCCGTTCGGATATTTTTTTTTGCAATGTCCATTTCTACTTTTATGCCATTTTACTTTGTTACGTTATTTGATTCTTTTTAAAAAAATTATAGTGAAAAAATGGAAATGTCCATTCTACCCTCAATGTCTAGAATTTCCCCCCTATAAATAACCCCTAAATCGAATATTTAGATSATCAATATTTTCGTAGTATTTTCATATTTTTCTTATAGACTTGTATAATTACTTTCATTTTCTATTTTAGACTTGTATATTTATATTAATTTTTTACATATTAAATTTCAATCAATTTTTATTATTAGTAAAATGAATAGGGATCTATGTCAAACCTTCCACCACTCTAAGCTGACTTTATCTAATTGTTTCACTGAACTTACTAGTCTTACTTACATTTATTTTTTTAATTTATTAAACTTTATTTAATAAATAAAAATTAAGTAAACATTATTTATAAATATTATAAGTAAATAATAATCTTTTAAGTAAATGAAATATTTTTGAGTATTTTCTAAGGAAATAATATTTTCTATGTAAATGAAATATTTCTAAATATTTTTTAAATAAACAATATTCTCAAAGTAAATGAAACATCTTTAAGTAAACAAACGTTTATAGRTCTTTTTTTATTACCAAATTTTAWATCTCTAAATAATCAAATTAATTTTTTATTCTAGTTAATAAATCATATTTAAAACTAAAAAAAGCACAAGCCCGAACCTGTTTCAATATATTGCTTGAGATCGGTTTCGAATCAATCCTTGAATTTTTACCTTAGAACTGTTCCGTCTAATATCGAAGGTCGGACCAAACCGGTCTTGCAACATGCTTGGGCCCGCCAAGCTCGTCATAAGACCCGTTTAGTAGGCCCGGTTGATCACGCGCCTGAGGCTGAGTTACCCCATCTTAGCTGATTCATGTCACTACTGAATTTTCGAGGGAAATATACTCCAGGAATTGCAATAAAGACGCTGATAGTAGAGTTCATATTCCAACCATCGCCTGGGATAAAAATATTTCAGAATATCATCTGCAGCTCATGGCTTGTTGGCGGTGTGTCTAGGTAATCCAGCGAAGCTCCACCAAGGCAAACAGTTCTCTGACCAGAAGAGTACCATCATCCACATCATCCCAGTTGAACCTGCAATAAGGAATGTCTGAGGAAGCAACACCATCATGCTCCCCGAAAGTCCCAAGGTAACAGTCGAACCCAAGCACCGTCTGAATTTAGGGGCCTCCAGCATAGCTTGCCCAAATTTGGCACATTTAGTTCACAATACCTTCAAATATCCCCAGTCAGCCTAGTACCCTTTGCCTTTAGAGTGTAAATACACTTCCAAGCTACCTATGGGTTGTGTTTTGATAATTGAAACATACAGTTTCATGGTTTGCATTGCGTAGACAATCGAGCAGCCAAAGATAAGCTCATTGTCCCTGTTTCAATATATTCACCAAGTATTCGAGAGTTTGTATCCTAACACATTTGTCTGATAGTGTTATGCTAATACAAATATGGAATACCAAGYTAAAAGTTTTAAGTTTTGAGTGAGAGGTATGCACTATCCACAGATTTTGAATTTAATTCTTTTTTTTTTTTTTCCTTATGTATGACCTCAATAGGAAGGCCTGCAGAAAACMCATCAACCCAATTCGTCTGCTATCTTGAAGGCGTAGATGGGTCACAATCGATTATGGGCTTAAGTTTCGAGGGTTATTACTTATAAACCCCTTGGTTATTATTGTGTGGATCAATCGATAAATAGATGGTGGCCATTGGGCCAATGAGTTTGGATTTAAATTACAATTCAATGCCTAACACCCGACATTGGGACAATGGAGTTACTACAGCATATATATAACCTCTGCAGAGTCAGACCAGAGCTTCTGTGAGCAGTTATCTTAGAGCACGTAAAGGCTTGGACAATCTGCATGGCAGCCCAAGAACGCAGAAACGTGCAAAAGACAAAGACAAGTCCATGACCAAAAGCCCAATCTGCATTCGGAACCAGAACCTTCTGCATAACATTGATGCTTTCCTTTGGGTTATCTGTTACCATGCAACAACGAGCTAACTAGTCCATAACAGTATGGAGATGTAAGAGGAACTCAATATATATCGTTGGATGATATGTGTTATTAATTTTTTTTTTTTTATTAACTCTTCATGAGAATTAGAAGATCCCCGATTGCTACTAACAMTCATGTAAGAGATGGACCACCTCAAGCAGAATCACATGAAGAGTTATCCTTGATAAGAAATCTGCAACTGCCTTACTCTATCCAATTTGATAAGAAAGCTTATATTGCGTGCGTATAATTCATCGGTTGTGTTACTTAAATTGACCTCGAAAAGACGTATTGCTTTTGCTTCTCCTCCAGTAAGGGTAAAAACAAGSAGTGCCAAAAAAGAATCAAATAAAATTTCCTTTCGTGAATTGCCCGCAAGTTCTAATAACCATTGTAATTTCTCTTTTCCCTTTTCTGGGATTTTCGCTCAAYCAAGAAAATACTCGAATCTTTCTAAATCACAAGTTAAATATCGAAAACTTGGAAGAAATATTTATTAAGATATAGATTCCTGTCCTTCCACGGGCACAGCATTCTTTGTCTGGCTGTGGTTTTGGCTCAAGGTGTGAAAACATCTTCGAAGATTTTCAGTTTTGTCCCTTTCATGGAGGAGAATAGAAAAACTTAATGCAAACTCAAGAATCGCCTGATATGAAAGGATTCGACTGGACCTGATTTACTCTCAAGTTTTTGTCCAAACTCAGGCTAGCCACGAGGACTCCCTACATCTTATCCAGCTCGCCCCTTTCATATATTATTGCTCTATACAGCTTGACTTCTACTAATTTGTCCCATCCGAGCATTACCTTGGTTTACTGTGAAGTCAAGAGTATGACTCGTTGATTCGACATTCAAAATTTATTAAGAAAAAATATTAAAAACTCAGGTGATTTCGATACATCTAATAATATCTCATAGAATATGAGAGGGAATGCTACTTTGTCTTAGCGGGGAGGACTATGCGCGGAGAAAAGACTCCGAGGACGACGACTATAGTAGTTMTTTAGGAAAGAAAATAATTGAGTTGTCTTCTGTAGATGCTCAATTGGTCACCAGAATAGTGCTGAGGGGAGCTCAAGAATGACCCGTGACCTCAAGTATAGCACCAAAATGTGGACTCTGGCAATTATCAGTGACCACTTGGGAACCCGGCAGATATTGAACGATGTCTCTAGATAACCTTACGCTGCATCTTGGTCATAGATGTTCATTTCAGTTATTGAGCAGCTCGTTTATTTATATAATAATTGTTTTCTTCTTAGAATGATATCCTTTTTTATTGGACATTAAGGTTCTATTTGCATTAGACTTTGAGATAAGAGGAGGAAAAACCTTTGAATTATAGACGACATCCTCATCGCTTTCGGCTTTGATAGTGATAAATGTAAGTTCATGGGCTAGTTTTTTGACAGGAGCAGCACTCGTCTTTGCCTACCATCGTCTCGTTGAATTCGAACCATCACTTTTAGTAGTGCAGAACCGTGGGAGCTCTTCAAGAATAAAGGACTTTCTTGGTGTGTATCTTTGTCTCTAGGTTGTTTGGATGCTAGAGCAAGAGCACATTTTCTTCTCCACTTTCTTCTAAAAGGGCAAAGTGTATGCATTTGGGAGTAATTTTTTGTGTTGTTAAATTGGTACTAGGTCAATTATTTTGATCATTGGTCCATTTTAATGGCCAAAGTTGGCAGGAGCTACGTACTTGCTACCGACAAATTCCTAATATAAGTTGGACTATAAGAACTTATGTCTTGAATCTTATAACCTCAAAAAAATTGAAAAATTGGTACATAATCTTCGACAATTATTTACGATTCTTTATTTTTGTTTGTAAACTTTATTTTTAAATATTTATACCACTCTTCTCCATCAATTACTAGGATGGAGGAAATCAATGAACAGCACGTAGCACATGACTTATATTGCCAAAATTTGCCATTGTAGAGCAAATAATTTAATATCATTGTGAGTTAAGATCCCGATATAAACCCATCAGCTTGAAGGAGTTTACTTACACTACTAAATCAAAGTAAATTTTTAAATTTGACGCTTATTCAACGATYTCATCTTAAAAGAAATCTGAATTACGTATCTTCTTCAAAATAAGAATTAYATTATACGAAATGAAACTCAAATTAATCTAAAAAAATGAAATATCAAATTATCTAATAAAAAAATCCGAATAAAAGAATACAACAATTAACAAACACAATTATCAGAATTCCCTTCTTTTGGATTAAACTTTTGCACAGGCTATCAAGTTTGACAAATCATCGTATTGTTCCGCGGGAAATGCGCCATAGTTCTGAGAAATAAATAACCTTCAAATGCGCTTCCACCGAGACCTTTGCCTGGAGTAGTTTCATAGTTTGGGGAAATAAAAGCTAAAGACAAAGCTTTCTACTGTTAAATTATTCATACCATATCTCAAATGAAAAATGGCTTCTTGATCATGGACTATGGTTAGGACAAAAGAAACAAATGCATTGTGGGCAACGTCCAATTCCCTTCATTGATTAAAATATGTTACAATAAGGTAAAATGTAAATTGATGTAAGATAATTATGAAAGTAATATTTTACCTTATTTMGAAAAAAAAGAAAATTAATTATACGAGAGAAGATATATATTAATTTGAAAACTAAATAAAGTTAAAAATAAAAAAAGGATTTAATGATGTCTTCAAAAGTAAAATGTAACTTACTTTAAAAGACCAATAAAAAAAAAAATTCTATTATAACATCATATTTTGCATCTAATGTCTGTTGATTACGTAGCTCTTCTGGGATCTAGCTAATAAATTTGGTCCAATCTACGTACGCACATAGAGATGCATGTAGATAATTACAGGGTGCAGTCTTGATCACAGAGAGATCAGATTTGGCATCTTTTGCTTTGTTAGTTCTCATCTTCAACAGATAATAAGAGAGAAACGACATGAAATGGATGAGTTTGTTAAAGAAAACAGAAGTGGTCTTCCGTCCTAGTACTTTGTATGTCTTTGCAGAAGAAGAAGGACAGTCTGMCTGACGATCAAGACCAACAAGAACATCCCAAAGCATCCCTCGTGTTTTTACTRTTTCTATCTTCAAGATTAGGTCAATAATGTCAAGGAATTCCAGAAAGACTTCCTATCTTTCAAGGTGAGGACAATAATGTGGCTCATTGTCGGTTTTTCTGTTTCAAGAACTCAACATCAATGAATGACTAAAGAGTTCTACGCTTTATTTTATTTTAATTCGAGATTAATGCTTGCTCCCTTCTTTGTATGATAGTCAATTATTGTAGACTTATGCGCATAACACCTAAATAAGAATGTTTATATAAACTATTTAATATATCATTCTTCAATCTTCTTTGATTTGTTTGAATTTAGGATCAATTAATTATTATTTTATCTCTCTCTTTTTTCTTTTATCTCCAAATAAAATTCTAATCTCATTTAACGATTCTTGAAGAAACACAAAAAAGAGTCAAATATTACTAATAAATACATTCAAACAAGTCAATTTTAAGGCATACAAATAAGGGTAAAATTCAATTGTTTTTCTTGTGAGGCCTCATTCCTTAAATAACTCATATTATGAAATGGATGGAGGATCACTTAATATGTTTCAACTCCGAATTTAATGCGCACTACGTTCTTTATTATCTGTCATTTAAGGTTATTTTATAGATATTAAGAAACATTGTAAATTGACTAAATTATAGAAGTAAAAGACTAAATTACCTCTTTTTATTACATATCTTGTGTAACYCTTAATAAATGAGTTTGAATATTCCTAGATTTTTATATAATGTCATAATTTAAAGTTTTGACTATATTGCGTTGGACTATGCATAATTTAAAGTTTTGGGAAAGACCTTTTATTGAAAATAGTGGTATCAATAATTTAGTCTTTGATCAAGTTAATTAAGGATAAGGATAAAATTAAAAAAATATAATAAATATTTACTTAATTTTATAAGATGACAGATATTTAAAAACAAAAATAATAACCTTGAGAAATTGATATAAAAAAGTAAATGGAGAAACTTGTATCTGTTCGATAAAACTACTCATATTTTCATCTTTCCTCCCCTCTATTCATTCTTCTCCACTACTAACCAATATAACCGCTCCGATATAAATTTTAAAAAAATAAAAAAGGATAAAAGTGTAAAAATAACATACTAAGAGTTTTATTAAATTCTAACCAATTTAGGGTTTAGATTTAAACARGTATAATTATAATTTTGAGTGTGTATAAATTTAATTGCTTTTTATACTTCAAATTTTCAGAACGTGTATAATCTTATTTTGAYCTATGAAAATGAAATTATATTTATTTAACATGTCCATACTCATCAGGAGATTCAACCATAAAAAAGAAAAGCCAAGGAATGCATAAACAAAGAAAGAAATCTAGACCCTCTAGCATATGATGGAAGATACATAAATGACAGAAGGAAAAAGGCTTCTCTTCCTTTCCTTTAGGCAGAAAAATAACATAATGCATAATGTCCGTCCAAAGTGGCATATTAAGCGCAACATAAACATAATTATGATTACATTAACAAACCTATGGTTGTTAATAAAGTGAATCAACCGCTTAATTATGACAAGAAAATTAATCAAGATTATCACCCTCCTAGGTTTGTAGAGAAAGAGTCGGCTAAAGTACTCGAGTTGTCTTATGCATGCTTGCTAAAAAGGATCCTTGCCTCCGAAGAATTGGGGTATTTTATCATTATTATAAAGAATAAAGATTTTTGGACAATAAATGAAATTTTGTGAATAAGAGAATCACTATCCTTAGATTTTACTTGAGTTGTCTTTCACTGCAGGATTACCTCCTGCCCGCTGAACATGAATGTTCTTACAAACCCAGAAAAGAATGGAAAGAGAAGGGTGCATGTACCCAGAAACGAAAAGGGGTGGCTAACTTTAATTGGTAGAATATAGAATTGACTTTGAAATAGAAAAAGATAGAAGAAGAGTCAGCGAGAGCGAGCACTTCTTTTCTGGTTTGGCCAGCTTTCAAGATTTCGATGAATGGTTGTAACATTTTCAGTGGCGAGGACCGAACACAAAAGGCTCTGTGGGGACTCTTCTGGGTTGAACTTAGAAAAAGATATGAAAGAAGGAGAAGCACCATCAGCGGTGCAGAAACTTCATAATCATTAATACCAAACCCTATATTTGCTCTAACTTATTTTTCTGGAAACTTACTTATCTTTGTGTTAAATGAATTTATGGAATCTCAATCATTAGGATAAAGTAGTAGCGATTTTATTTGATGCTTAGATTCAAAGGTGAGAGCAATTTAAGTAAGCAAAAACTTGGACTCTTTGTAAGAATCAAACCTAGGCGGAACTCAGATGTGCAAACTACAGTAGGTGCCTAATTTGGACTCATCATACTAAACGTAATTAATCAAATATCCAAATTACAGTGTGGAGTAGAAGGAAATTTGACTAAGTTTTGAAATACATAATGTACTGTAATATAATATATGGTACTTTAACCACCCTAGAAATTCTCCGAAAGAACTAATGATGAGTGAGAACTATTTTTTCCACTTGGGTACCCAGAAAATTATATGTGCCCTTGACTTTTTTATTCAAACCACCTTTAGACTTAATTGATTTTCCCCCTTTTTCTCCCCTTATATTATAACCCCTCGGTCTCGGACAATACCCACCCACTCAACCGAAAACAGATACATACTCATTCGCATACAAACTGCCAAACGCACCCTCAGGAACAATGACTGGAGAGTTTCAGAAGAGCACCATGTACGTAGAGCAAGCTCCAGAATCACTAGAAAATGGTGATCCCAAGATCTTGTATGATGATGATGGCCGCGAAAAAKGAACTGGTACTCATATCTAAAACCTCGCTGAATTGATATTGGTCTTGTTATGAACTGTTCGAATTTCCTTTTTTGATGGATTCTTCTGTTTCAATGTCTAGGAACTGTGATGACTGCGAGTGCACATATCATTACTGCCGTGATTGGCTCCGGAGTGCTTTCATTAGCTTGGGCAATAGCTCAGTTGGGTTGGGTGGCCGGTCCGGCAGTTCTCTTCGCGTTTTCCTTCATAACCTACTTTACGTCCACCCTGCTAGCAGACTGCTATAGGTCTCCCGGACCCGTCACCGGAAAAAGAAACTACACTTACATGGATGTCGTCCGTTCACATTTGGGTAATTTTTGTGCATGTTTGGTTTCTTAAGTTCAGAAGTTCTTTTAAGTTAATCAAATGGAGAAGATAAATTGGTGTTGGTTCCATCGTTACAGGCGGCTTCAAAGTCCTGCTTTGTGGACTAGCTCAGTACGGAAACTTAGTAGGAGTTACCATTGGATACACGATTACTTCCTCCATTAGCATGGTGTAAGTGTTCAAATTAGACTTATATATCCTTGAGGGGAAGTAGACCTAATTTTCATAGAATACAGCACTGAATTTTTTTTAAAAAATACATATTTTTCAAGTTGCTAAAACTAGGTTTAAGTATTTTCCTTGTTTGACTGATCTGTTATCCTTTTATTTCTGCTAATTATTTGATGTCTATGTTGATCAGGGCGGTCAAAAGGTCAAATTGTTTTCACAAACATGGCCACCACGTGAAGTGCAACATATCAAACTATCCATTTATGATAATCTTTGCCGCAATCCAGATTGTTCTGAGTCAAATTCCCAATTTTCATGAACTCTCATGGCTCTCGATTGTCGCGGCTGTCATGTCTTTTGCTTATTCATCCATTGGTCTTGGACTCTCCATAGCTAAAGCTGCAGGTAAAACATGAATTTCCAATATATATCCATTTATCCATGTATATTTCATTGTGGTCCACGAATTTTATTTATTTATTTCTCTTTTTGGGATGAAGGTGGTGCACATGTAAGAACAAGCTTAACGGGAGTGACAGTGGGGGTGGACGTGTCAGGATCAGAAAAGGTCTGGAGATCTTTCCAATCCATTGGAGATATTGCCTTTGCTTATGCATATTCAACCGTCCTCATTGAGATTCAGGCAAGCCACTTTCTCTTTCCCTCATCAATGATCTTAGACAGGTGTTCATCTTCTCCGTTATGTTTATTTCTATGCATGCATGCATGCAATAGCAAAACTCCACATATCCCTTCTTGTGATTCCATACAATTATGCTAATACACATTAATCTTGTATTTGTATACACATAAACGGAATTGAAACACACTTGTTGGAATGTGTGCCTGATTCGATGAGCATGGCACATCAAGGTTGGCTCCTAGAGATAATYATAGTATATGCAGATGTATACAAATATGTGTACATAAGTACATAGGAGCTTATGTGCTGGTTGTCCCAATACCATGATAAATCAAAGCCACAGCACAGCTCACATGTCACAGGTCGCATAAAGACGGACTACGTAATAGCATATATACATAAGCTAACGTGTTTTTCTTGACAGCATCTAATAATATAGAGCTTGAAGACAAAAGATCAAAAGAGCATCTGTGGTCTCTGGTCGACTTAGACGATATACAATATCTAGAGCTTGAAGGTGCTGCAGATAAAGATATAGCACGCAGTAGGAGCAGTAGGAGCGTGATATGTTTGCCTTCTCTAATTGAAAATGACTTTTAATTGAGTCTAACCCATGAGTCTATGATGCATTTGTACAATAGTCGGGACACACAGCAAGAAACTGACCTATTTTAATGGTCTACAAAGAGATGGGAAAGAAGAAAGCAAAAAAGCCATACTGAAACGAATACATATTAGACTATTTCTTTTTCTTTTTCTCTTTCTCCACTGTTGGTCATAAAAGTAAAAGACAAATAGGAATCGGTCCATGCCGACAAGTGCCTGCACCGACTAGATAAGGACTAGAGAATATATATGCTGCATAGTAGAATATTTCTTTCTAATAAAGGGTGTAGGGGCTAAAATGACTCATTTTCCATAATGGTTTGTGGTAACATCCGAAGCTATTCCTTCRCATAGAATTATGGACAACGAATATTAGATTTTGGTCCAATAAATGTGATTGACTGACCTACCGATGGAGAATCAAAGGCCCTTTAGCCAGAACTAATATTGTCCGGTCAATTCATGTCAACCATCCTTTTCGATGGTGATTTTGAATATCATGGTGGCAATTTTTTGCAGGATACACTGAGATCACAACCGCCAGAAAACAAGGTGATGAAGAGGGCTTCTGGTATRGGAGTCTCAACTACTACCTTGTTCTATGTCCTGTGRGGTTGTGTCGGATATGCTGCATTCGGGAACGATGCTCCAGGGAATTTCCTAACTGGGTTCGGTTTCTATGAGCCCTTTTGGCTAATTGACTTTGCTAATGTATGCATTGCCATCCATCTCATCGGAGCTTATCAGGTAATTGCCTACTTTCTGRAGCCTTCATTTTTTCAGCGAAAGACTGTCACTTTATTTTGTCACATGGMTTGTTAATGCTTTGGAGTTTATAACTTTTGTACAGGTTTTCGCCCAGCCCATTTTTGGSTTTGTTGAGTCTCGGTGCAGCAGCAGATGGCCAGAAAATGAGTTCATAAATAAAGACTATGCTGTTAATGTGCCCTTGTGTGGTCGTTGGTGTTTTAACTTGTTCAGGATGGTGTGGAGATCAGCATATGTCATCGTAACAGCAGTAGTCGCCATGATCTTTCCTTTCTTCAATGATTTCTTGGGTTTGATTGGAGCAGCATCGTTCTATCCTTTGACTGTGTATTTTCCCATAGAGATGCACATTGCACAGTCAAAGATACCTAAGTATTCTTTCAGATGGGTATGGCTTAAAGTACTCAGCTGGGCTTGCCTGGTTGTATCACTCGTAGCAGCAGCAGGATCCCTTCAAGGCCTCGCCCAAGATGTCAAGAAATACAAGCCTTTCAAGATTGAAGAATAACCTCTGCAGCATAACTCATTCTGAGAAATACGAAGAGCATGTAATAAGAATTTTTCAAAATCTGGTTCCTTGCCATTAGCGGAGTCACTAAATATTGCAAGCTTGCCACAGGTATCCGTGCAGAAAGTACTCCAAACTAGTTAGTTCTAAATAAACCTCAACCATCTTAAATTTGATCGGAATTGGAATTCTACCGTGGACTCCTCAGCTCGAGTCCCAAATCATGTTTACTACAACGACTGAGAAAAAGGCAACGGTACGTAACACAAATTTCTCAGGGTCAATTTCAATAGAATGAAAAGCTCAAACCCCAGATTACAATGTTATGAATCAYCGCTTACTGCTTAAGAGACTTGTTAACGTTTAGTGCCACAGGATCTCTCAGAGGCATTCATGGTACCATTTGAACACCTCCAGAGAAACATCTTTTCAATTCTGAAAGCGCTAGGAGCAAACTAAACATAAGAGCCAAGTCCAACAGTCAAAAGCAAGTAAGAAAAGCTTCGGTAGTTTTAGCCARGTAATGCTACAACCAAACTACTAAGAAGCAAAGATTGAAATTCAACAAGCTTGATATTTTGACCTTTTCACCCAGCCACCACTCCCATATTCAGAGTTAGTTTAGCTTTTCTAGCATCAAAGCTTTTGCTCTTCCTTACAAATTTAAAAAAAAAAAAAAAATGTGTGCACAAATGTAACCAAAGACAAAAAGTACAAATCCAACGTATAATACTCAGAAACAACAGATTGCTTATTGAAGTATGCTAAAACAAATCAACTAGTAAACAAATAGCAATTCTTAACATTTTGTTTTGCCTACGTATGGACTGGGAAAATGCTCCAGATGAATGATGGCAGCAGATCAGAGTTTGAGGGATCAATTGAGTCACAAGACAAAGCAAGAAACTTAACTATTTACCTTAAAATTGTGTAGGAGACATTCATTTGTACTTTCTCATCAGTTATCACCATTCTAACCCCAAAAAAATAAATGAATAAATAAACCTAGGTTAAAAATCAAATTGTTGCCATATAAAATATAATTAAGTAATTTATCAGACAAATTACTAAAAGGAGCACTGAATAAATCACTTTGGTAGCACTTCTTCCTAGATATAATTGTACATAGCAAAAACTATTCTGCGACCTCCTTGTTACTGATCAAGATCTAAGACGATTAKAAGCATCACTTACTAAACCGATATTCTCCTCAAAGTAGTACTGGCCCACTTTTTTCAAAAATTCTAACCAACTGTTCACACAGTCTCGAACTAATCCTCTATCATATATGAATATGATAAGCCATGAACATCATAAGAATGCAAAAAAGTCAAGAAAAAYGATATCTCTTTTGTCCATTCCTTAAAATTTCACCATGAAATTCAACGACACGATACTGATGTTCTCCTTTTCTGAGAATCGATAACCATGACACGTAGAGTTGCTTATACTCAACTGATGTGCTCCCCATGAAGATTCAAGATGAATCAGCAAAATTGGAGGATTGCTCCTAGCAAGGTTTAAGTACATTTTGCTGTAAATCTCAGCACTTGGAAGTTAGAACCTGCATCTCTCCCACAACACAATTGTTTCAGTTAAACAATATAAAAGTAGAAAAAGTAAATTAATTTCTTTGTATTAGTAGATAAATCTGTACATATATAGATGATGAAGCGTGTAAAAAAAATTTGCAAGCTCTCAACTGATTGTGATGATATGTGGATATACTCTCCAGTTGAGTTTGAAGTATCACCTGAGATTTATGTTCAAGTTGATTCAGTTTCACTGATCACGAATGCTTGAATAAGACTTTGTGCTGCATTGGTCTGTTCAGGTGTTCCAGATATAATGATCAAAGTTTCTGTTGCTCCAGGTTTAGAATCAGTGATGGTAACTTTTGCATCAGAAATCTGGAAAAGTTCATCATGTCAATGTAATGAAGAATTCTGAATCAACACATAGAAGTAACTAGTATTTTTCAACAAGTAGATGCAAATATGGTGCCAGAACGGACCAAGCATCTAGCTACCACTACAGACCAAGAAAACCAGGATAGTATGGTTTTCTTCCAAACTATGCCAGTTTAAAGCAATACCACCCTTGGAGGACCAAAGAGTACATACTTATGCAGATGCCAAAAACATCACTCCAGGTGCTTTACGTTTTCGATCACCAGAATTTTACACGCCAAAAAGTGGCCAACGGAAATTAACAGGTTGTTTAGTGGTAACTTTTGCAAATCTCCACCTCTTCTACTCCATCCAAGATGACAGCTTGGTGGAGGACAGGTAAAGAGATGAAACGGCTATCGTCAAACATATAAGTAGCATAGTAGTAGAGCACAAAAAGACAAATGCACTTGCATCTCAATGAGGTACATATGGTATTCAACTTTGAGCAGGAAGCAATCATGGGATTACCCTTCAAGGATCTAAGGATGGCTATGATTCATATTCGACAAAAACTTTTGGGCATCAATGTACAAGCAAGTCAAGGATTGATCACAAAAGCCATTTATACTAAATTCATACCAGTCCAGCAAAGTAGAAACAACTCCCAAAGATGATACTTCAAAATAATGTACCTCACGTATTTGTCTCAAACATCCACCATCCTGTCCATAGATAGCAGGAACAACAGAGCGCGGAACCACAACTTCAATGGTGGTACTTGTGATAATAGCAGGAGGATTTGGTCTACATTGATGGAGAGTGGCACATAAATAAATATGCAGGTACATAGAAACGCAAAAATACATGTATATTGACAGAGAAAGGAAGATATCAACACTATAAGAAAAAGGAACTGAAACACTGTTAAAGTACACAAACCCTCCAAATCCACTCATTCTTCTTTGAGGAGCTCCTGCATACTCTGGCAAGCCTAATGGGCCAGCAGCATCAATCTGACCCTGCATCAGTTCAAAAGTATCAAGTAAGACAACTTTGACTTGCATAGTCTTCCAACTCCACTATTGCACACTCATCTATCCCCTTTACGAAGTACCCAAATATAATTAAACTATCCCACCGATCTATAATAATTGAGAATAACTGACCATTCAGTCAATACACCAACATCCAAAAACAGACAAAATATTCTTGTTTTAGTTACTTACAAGTTTGAAGAAAGTAGAAGCTAGCACAAAAACAAACAAAGAAATTGAACTTGATACCTGAGGACCCCATGATGCTGAAGATGGCATTCTATCAGACATATGAGGTGGAACACCTTGTCTGTGAAAATTTGGCATAAAAGGAGGCCGCTCATCATGTGGATGGAAACCACCAGGAGGAGGCAGGCCACCAACAGAATCAAACTTGTTAAATGATGAGCCTAAATTAGAATACATTGCTGAAGGCGAGCGTTCTCTCCTTCCCATATATGGTGGAAATGGAGGTCCTTGATCAAGAAAGGCAGGATTTGGAGGATAGTTCATTGAAGAAAATGCATCTCGGAAAAAATGATCCCGTAACCTTGTGGTTATCTGCAAAAGGGCCTCTTGAACAACTTCCAGCTCTCCATTAATCTACCAGAGAAGATAACAAAGCAAGAAAATTGGTCAAAGACAGGTCTAATAAGGAGAGTGACTGAACCAGATAATCAACACATAACAGATACAAGAGTAACACGCATCCAAATGCTACATTTATCATGCTACACAAAATCATTCAGAAGATACACAAGATAAAACACACCTGAACTACTTCTTCATTTTCTGAAGCACCCTTTGGAAGCTGATCTTTCCCCAGTATACGGATATAAGCTCCAGTTGACTTCCTCATCTCAGCTATAATAGAACCTCCTTTGCCAAGGAGACAACCTATTTGATTTGAGGAGACAAGAAGTTTAGCTAACATGTTTTTATCCTGGCTTTCCGGTGAGGCTCTAAATATTCTGGCCTGTACACGAAGCACGGCATCTTGCGCAGCAGATATCCTATCATCTGGGTGCTGGAGGAGTTAAAATGATATACGGTAATTAATGTGTCATGTCAATGATAGAAAGTTGTATTGGCAATTACAGAAGGTAATGAATCTAACAAGAAAAGGCCGTAGTATAAAACCATACCGCTGGACCAGATATGACAATTATGCGATCCTCCGAATCAGGCCCACCATCAAGAACATTAATCTCACAGCCAGTCTCATGTTGAATTGCCCGGACTACTGTTCCACCTTTTCCAATTACACCCCCTATCTTATCATGAGGACACCATAAGCGGAATGCTAGAACATCCTGAGAAGCATGCAGTCGGGCAGCTTCTCCATCACGAAATCCAGCAGAATATGGCATCCCTTCTCTCCCTTCTCCATGGAAAGGATGTTGGGGTTGTGCATAAGAGTCCTGTCGGAAAGGTGCACGACCAACAGATTGAGATGATGGTCCACTTGGGTAGGCAGATACAGACCGTTGATCACGGGGGACATGCTCAAGTAATTGTTGAGAAACGGAATTAAGAGCTTTCTTAACTGCGTCAGCTCCCCCAGAAATCTGCACCATAATGATGATGTAACAAAACGAGACATTTTTTATGAACCGAAAGTTGAAAACGCCCACCAAACTAATATTTACAAATAGAGGAGATATGCTTGAACCATTGAGCAGCCCCAGATGTTAGTAAAATAAGTGGGAAACAAAGAAGATAGTAACAATACCAGGTGCTCAGTCTTTAACCTAAAATAAGCACCACTAAAGCAGAAACCCGACAAAGAAATTCCTCTGGTGGTTGATTTCAATTGGCTTCAGTTTATACCACAAAACTCCCCAATAATTACTGGTTAAACTTAAAGCATAAAAACACTGGAGGCAACTTTGATTCAACAACTCAAGTGTAATCTTTCCAACATTTAGGAATCCACAGGAGCTGAGATGTAAACTACATGAGGATCCTCTCCAAATATTAAGCAACTAGAATTCTTTACACTTCACCTGATGAAATTACAGTGAAGACAAAATACTGTTCCTTTCCTTTCAAACCAAAATGCAGTATGGTGGAAGTAATAGTAGCACGAAACTGAGAATCGTGTGTCTTATCAAATTTTCACAGTGCAGAGGCAGATAAAGTGGAATGGATTAGTCATTGATCATATTTTACAAAAGTTATAAAAATTGCATAAAGATAATTTACACTTACAATGTAAGTTTCAACATCATACATTCACCAAATAAGGCACAACTAAAGTTACCTGAACCAGTTCATCATTAGGAGATGCAGGAGCAAGCAGTTTATCCTTGGGAAGAATCCGAATCTGAGCCCCACTTTCAGAAGACATTTGCTTAATTACGCTACCAGCCCTACCCAAAAGGCAGCCTATTTGACTAGAGAATACAAGCAATCTCACAACAAATGAGGCAGATTTGTCACCTTCTTCATCCCCGCCACCATAATTTTCCTTTTCTAGTTCTCCTTCAACCATTCTCTCAAATACAAGTAACAAGGCTTTTTGTACTGCAGAAGTTGTTTCCTTTTCATTTTCATTTTCCTTTTCCTTTTCCTTTTCCTTTTCCTTTTCAGCATCCTCAACAGCAGCAGAATGCTGATTATCTTTATTATCCTCATCTCCTTCAGCAGTCTTCGTCTCCTGATTACCAGCATTATCATCTTTCTCCTTACTCTTCTGCTGCTGCTGCTGCTGCTGTTGTTCCTCGGTACCCTCTTCAGTTTCTTCACCTGGGGTGGTAATGAAAATTATTCTCTCTTCACATCCAGGAATTGAATCCTCAACTCGGATTCTTGCACCCGATTCTTGACGTATTTGAGATATAACACTACCGCCTTTTCCGATAACACTACCGATTTTACTACTCGGGCAAAGGACACGCAATAGAATGCCTGCAGAAGAAGAATTTTGTGAACTAAAAGCTGCTGATTTTTGCACTTTTCCTCGTCCATTTGCCTCTCCCTGATTCCCTTCATGCGGTCTCTTAGAAGYTGTCAATTGAGCAGACATGTTTACACCGCTGAAAGGATTCCCAAGTAAAGTCTATTTCTGGGAAAAAGGAATTTGGAGTACTAGGGGTTAGGAAAAGATGAAATGAAAATTCACCGATAGAAATTGAAACAAATGCAAACAGATTACCAATTACAGTTCCAGTTTCAAGATTCGGATTTGCTTTGAGCTGAATTTCACTTTGAGTTTAGCGTCGTGGTTGCTGGGGCTTTCGACTTGCCAGTGAGTGCGAGGGAATTTGCAGAAATTGCATAATGAGCGTGCAGCAAAAACCCTTCGAATTGTTCGAGTGAGACTTTTTATATCCGATATAACGTTTATCAGGCCGGGTTAAGACCCGGAACGAACTCTCTTTTTCCTCCCGTCTTGTTTCTTTGGGTCCAGTGTCATCAATGTCTTTTTTTTTTTTTTTTTCCTAATATGGCATCATCAATGCTTGTGTATATCCCTACACATTATTATCAAATTTAATTTCAAGTGATGGTTAGGTTTTTTTTTTTTTTTACCATTAAATATTTTTACTTTATAAAATTAATTTGAATTTGATTGGATCTTATTTGAAAATTTTGACTTTTATTCAAAGAAATTTTAATTTATAATTCTTTTAACATTACGTTATAAATAYAAATCTACAATACTTTTAATTGTAACTTAATAGTCCACTATATATTTTTATTTTATAAATGCGTATAGATTTTCTTCATAATCAAGGATAGTTTTGTGATATACGCTCCCCTCTATTTAAACGAAAAACTTAAGCTTGGCACAAATACTTA
>MEJB01000017.1:5021440-5078487 GCA_001752375.1 Rhazya stricta
TAAATCAATGAGGTAATGATGCAATATGTAACCTCTGAGTCCTATGTCAAGGCTCCCTCTAGATAAAAACATATCTCCATATTAGGAATCTCAATATCACGAGCTATGCAAAATAAAGAGGACCTCTTTGAATAAAAATAATATTTTGATTTTTTTTTGTAATGTTTGTGACAATTTATTAGTGATTCGTAACAAAATTATCATCAAATGTAAGATAAACAGATAATATATGTTTTGGTAAAAAAAAATCTAAAAGTTCATTACCTTCAAACTCTTTGACGTGCATTCTATCTGTTTTCCTTGAATAATAACCACATCAATCATTTATGCATAGAAAATAATAAATTTATTTAAAGACCATAACGTGAACCACTTACACAGTTTCAATACTTTCTTTTTCAAAATGATTTATTGATTCTTTACCTATCTACTAACGAATTTGACTTTAACAACTTTTTTTTTTTTTTTCACATAGTATGTCTTTCTTTTTGCATGATCCTCCAAGACCATTTATAAGTGCACTAAGTTAAGAAATTAAGAGAAGCAACTTGAACATGTTATTGACATTACAAACAAGTGTCAATATAGTTGGTGAGCAAGGAATATGAAGACATGAGAAATTTCCTTTCAAAATTAAACTTTTGAGGTCATCGAAGCATTTTGCATTCACCTAGCCCCCGAATTTCTTGATATAATTCAATCATATTTATAAAATAAACGACTCATTTGCCTCTTTTCAATGATAAATAAGTAGTATCATTCCATCGTTATTTGATATAGTACATGACTCATCAACAAAATAAGCAAAGTGGTTCATCTTCAAAATTATTTATAATTACAGTAATAGTCTTAGTTGCCACAACATTGACAATGTCTTTTGGAATGTCAAGAAAGTAATTATTGTGAGTTTAGGAACATTTTGTAAAATAATATTCTTTATATCTTCGTTATGATTTGCTAAAAATCCAAGGAAGTTCAAGAAAGTTACCTTAATTAGCAGAATTTTCTGATTCAACATATTGTTGCTTTAAAGGTTAATTATTGCCTTTAAATAAACCGAATACCATCAACTCATGCTGTTAATCGTTTTCAATGTGTCTATGAACACGATCTATTTGTTTGGAAATAGCAGCATTGCTATGTTACTTTTGATTCATCAGATCTTGACACTTATTCAAAGAACTATTTGGACCCATAATATAAATATTCAATTTATCTTTRTATTTTAACTAGTGAACCCTTACATGACAAATATCTCTTGCCCTAATTGTTTTCCAACGTCATGCTTAAAAATATAGAAACAAATAAAACATGGATCATTTTTCAAATTCACTATACTCCAACCAATTACCATATTCATTATACCAAGAATGACAAAATCTTCAAAACTTATTTCTAAATTTTCTCTTTGAAAAATCATGGTGATATGATAAGGTCCCTCTTGCAAATATGCTCCCGTATGTTATGTATATCATTTGGATGATAGCTTGATATTTTACAATGTAAATCGGAATCTGTTGGAAGATCTTCTAATTTATCTCAACTTTATTTTGTCTTGAACTATTTTGTGCATCCCTATTGCTTGAGAGAGATGGTTGCTCATTTGATATTTTCCTTTTAAGAAATTTACCGGTACCTATGTCCTATGTAAAACACGACTCTTTAAAAAAATAAAAAGTTAAAACCTTTACAATCAAATTAAAACATACAATATGTACACTAATTTTTTTTAATGCAAATATCCTATAGTCTATATCATACCATGAATCACCATTAAACTTTAAAGTGTTAACAAGTGATTAGAAACTGAAAAATTAACTAATCTGTCACACACATGAGGAAAAAGTCAAAAAATTATAAAAAGTTAAAATCTTTACAATTTAAATCTGAAATAAAAACTTAAAAAAATGAATAGAACATAAAGAAGAATAAAACTAACATTTAAATACCAAAAATTTGGTTTCCTCTCTTTGTTCTCTAAGGCTWTATTTGGACAAAATGCCTGAGATGTGTTTAATATGCTTGCAGAAAAAATTCTGGCAAATTTTGTATGAACAAAGTGTTAATGTACATGAATAAACATTTGTTTTTTTTGTTGGCTATGACATGAATAAATGTTTATTCATCATTTGATTATTGTTAACATTGAAGGAAGTTACAAAATTTTAACCTTACATGTTTAATTCATAAAAGGTAGTCGTTCAACAAAAATCTTAAATGCTTACTCAAATGGCGAGATGCAATGAAACTAGAAGATTTGATTTTGATTTTGAAACAAAAAATATAAATTATGAATATATATAATGAGTTTCTTAATACGAATCATCTATCCAAATCGCATCCACACCCAAACAATCATATCCAAATCTTAAAATTCAGTCGATAGTTTTGTCCAGATCTTTTGTTTAGAATTGAGAGTTGTCTTTTGAGCTTTGAGGAAGAGGAAACCTTTCACTTGTATTTGTTTCTTTTGAAAGTATGAGTAGTTTTATGATGAGTGAATCTTTACTTTTTCACATTAATAAATTATATTAAATTCAATTATACGAAGTCACATGTAAACAAAAATCAAATCGTTATTTGATAGCATAGAAAAACAAAATATATAACCCTAGCAATTGTTTTAGGTGTTATCATATAAGTTTGCTTCAATTTTCGTTTTGAGATTATTTTAAAAAAAAAAGGTTTCTATATGTTAAAAGAAAATAATTTACCTTAATATTTGTATTTGTTTAAGAGTGTTTTTTTTTTCTTTTTTTGGGTAGAGAAGTTAAGGGCAAATTTTACCCGCTCAAATGACTACCTCACCGATTCCATTATGCATCTATTGATCTATTTTGGACATGACCCACATTTACTCCAAATTCTTTTTTTCCTCAAAGAGTAAGAAAAGAAGTATAATATAATTTATTTATTTTTAAAAAAGGAGGTTTCTTTCATAATGCAAAKGAAAATAAAAAAAGTTGTTTGAAAAGAGTACCTAAAAGTACTTCTACATTTCTTAAGCTATAAGTAAAAGATGGAAAAAAAAATTCTCCTTTCCTTTTCACTTAAAAAGAAAACAAAAATTAGAATCAACTTTATTTAAAATAATAATGAAAAATTCTTTTTTTTTTTTTTTTTGAACTTTTTATTAAGAAAACTTACCACTTTCTTTAATCATAAAATAGATACAAAAAGTTTTTAAAAGCAACTTTTAGACAACGTTTTCGTTTTCATGAATTATGAATTCATACGTYTATTAAAGTATGTATTATACAATGATTCCGTGGTTAAAAATATGAAACATTAAGAGAAATAATAACATATTGATCTTAAATGAATATATTCTGTATGTAACGAGGAATGCACAACAAATTTAGAATTTATAACTTTCATATTATTACTTCTACACTCAATAATCAATAATATAAAAACGTCAATAGAAGAAACATGCYTTCTCACGAGATTGGTTTTCTTTGTTCRAAACTTGCAATCRTGTAGAAGACAACATTCGAAAAAACATAGCGAATATTTTGCTCCTATTTTCTTAATAAATTTTAAAAAAGAAAAAGAAGAAAGAAAAATCCATTGGCTCACTTAGACCTAGTTCCCATAAATCAAACCAATTTATGGGCAACCTAATATGATAAACCATCAAGAAATGAGAAATTCACGCTTCTCTATCCTGAATCAACGRGATCATCACTAAAATTCTTGTAATGGGATCAAATTGTCCTAAAATAAATCAATATTTAAGAGCAAAAAATTTTAACGGCAATTTTATTTAATTGAGAAAATAAATGATAAAAATATTTAGTCGAGAAAGGTATATACTTAATTTCTCCCTAAACAATCATGCATTTATATTTAAATTATTAGATATCTCATTTAGATTCGAGTTTGAAGTGATGCATAAAGAAAGCAAAATTTTGTACTCCAATATTATTTACTTAATTTACAAAACTCAAAATTCGAATTTATGACTCTTATCATTTAAATAATTATCATTATATTAAACTAAACTATGGTGCTTTAGTTCATACAATATACTACCCCTGTAAGATATTGACAAAGGAGACCTCTTGCATTGGAATCTGACATTTAAAAAAAAAAAAAAGAAATGCTTTTGGGAAAAGAATTAGAAGAATGTTCGGCCTCCAGCACCTAATCCTAACTTTCACACTAGGATTCCAATGCCTGTCTCTCAAATCATTGAACCCTTTATTCCTCCTTCCATTAATTTAGCCCAAAAAATTCCTCCCTGCCAAAAACAACCAAAACCTTGCCTTTAATTCACTAAATGTAAATTATTTTAACGAGTTAATTTTGATTAAAGAATTTATAATGCATTTTCTGTCACGAATTCATTCTCGCATCAATTAAAATATAATATATAAATATATTCAATTTTTTTATTTTATATATATATAAAAACATCGTATTCTAATAAATTATACTATAAAAGGAAATGCAAACCTCCATTTCATAACAAGCGAAATCCCTTTCCTTATTTAAAAGACGGCTGTAAGTTGCWGATTTATTTACCAAAGTCACAATATAAGAAGAGGTCAAAAAGGTGGACTTTCCATTCTTTACAAAATATSAAACAAATCTATTCTATTCCCTCACGGCTGTCCCAATCAAAGATCCTAATGTCAATTTTCTTTGGGCCGAAGCAATCCCCAAAAAAGCCTATCTGGATTCTAGATTGGATGAATTTATTAATGCATTCTTAATTGTATCAAATCCATCCATCCATTGATTTCCTCAAAAAAAAAAAAAAAAAATCTCCATTGATAGATTTTATTTTCATTTTTTAAATTTAATGGTCTCAAATCCTTTAATAGATGAATTTGACACCATTAAGATTACTTCCTCATACACCTATTGCACTTCAAAATTAATTCTAATAGTAATGCATTATATGTACATAAAATAATTTCAAACCTAAATTTTATGATTTAATTGTTATTTTATCAATCACTCTAGATAAACCAAAATCATCACCCTCTCACTAACCACTCAAGTGATTCATGATTTAAAATTTATGCAAATTATTTTGAACAATTTTTATTTTTATAGTAAAGAAATCTTATATCGTTGAACAATGCTTTATCACAAAATTGAGGTCAAATAATATTACCTTTGTTTTAATTTATATGTCATAATGGAATTATGCATGCAAAGTATGAAAATTCCTGAACTCTATGTAACATTAAATGAGAATGACTAATATAATGTTATTTAATTTCACTAAAAATTAATTATCTCTCTTTTCGATGACTAATTATTTATTTCTCTTCTCCTCTCATTGGATGAATCTTTTGTTTTCATTAATTAAGTAAAATCTCAAAGGTTAACATTAGTGAAGGATAAAATGAGGAAAAAATTATTAAATGTTCCATCGATTTCATATTGTGATAAGTATTTTGGAACAAGAAAATTTATCGAATGTAATAAAAATTTGTGTTTTCAACTCTTGCTCCACTCCCCGTCTGTGCTATTTCATTATTACACTTTCTTAAAGAAGAAAATTGCATTAAATCCCAWAGTKTAGTCTTTTTTAAAGAGTGATTTAATTTCAAGATGAATTTTTTCATTTCTCAATCATCTTTATTGAATCATTACATTTTCAAAAGAGAAATTCATTTTGAAATTATATTTTTCATTTAAAACAAGTATAATAACAATAAAATGCATCCAAGATGAGGGAGGAATTAAAAACAAAAAATATTTATTTTTTCCTAAAACTGAGCGCCAATTGCAACACTACTCCTTCTATTCCAGCCCACCTCGGCCGTCATAACATCTTAGACCATCTTACTTAATCCTCAAGTCAATCGAACTCCGAAAACAAKAKCATTTCCGTACCGGAATCAGGCATCCCARGRCTGCCTGTGAAATCCCTGAAAAKCCCTTCGTAAGGTGTGAAATCTTCAATTCCTTTCAGTGTATAACCGACTTAAAAGGCCCTGACAAAAGCGTCACTTCATCGAACTAAAATCGTCAATAGTGCCCTCTATAAATAACGGGGCGGCAAAGTTTTTTCGCTTCCAGAAGTTCCATGCTGATATTTTGATCCCATTCGATTGAGAGCTTCTCAACAAATTCAATGTCAATTTTCTCTTCTCAATCCGGGAATGTTAGAAATTCTGATATGGCGGTTGTGGACACCAGGAATGTGGTCGATTCGGAGAAGGTTGTAGATGTAAAAAACAAGCGAATGAGAGTTAGGGTTTCTCCGATGGGAGCGTCGTCGTCCAAGATATCATTTGGTGGTAACCATGCGCAGTTGTTGATTCAGAACCATGCGAATTTCAAGAGGAGTGGCGAACCGGGTCGGGTCATGTACTACAACGATGATGGATCGTGGGTGGATTACCCGAAGGAGGTGGCGGAACTGGTGAAGTCATGTTTTGCTGAGGGAAGGCCAGTTGCTGAGGTAAAGATTCATGGCTCTACTTGTCTAATTGATTTTTATAGAATGTTAGAGATTGATTTTGGCACTGGTCTTGAAAAATCAATTGCTTGGATTGACGTGAATGGCAAGTGTTTTTTCCCCCAAGTTTTTGTGAATTCTAGTGGAAATGTAGTAAATCGTGATGAAACGAATGGGAATGGGGCAAGTTTGGGTGGCCAGTGTCCGAAGATAGAAATTGAGGTAAGGATTTCTGATAATTTAAAAGCTTCAGGGAATTTGGATTTGGTTGAGGCTAATTTGTCTAAAAGAAAGAGAGAAAATGAGGAACTTGAAGTTGAACAAGTGGGAAGGGAGAAATCTGAAGGAAGTTCATCAAATGCTCAAGCTAAAAGGCGGCGAATTGCTGTCAATGAGATGGGGATGCCGAGGTGGCCTAAGACGAGATTGATGAGGGAAGAAGAGAAGGGTTTTTTGATAGTTAGGAACTTGTTTTTATCGGGGTTGGGGACTYTGGAACCTGGTGCTACAATCACACGAATCCATCAGTGTATAAGGGCGGGGCCTATGCAGAAGGCTAGTTATGATGTTTTCCTGAAGCAGACTGAGATTGTGAAGAAAGCTCGCGGGGAGTCTAACATGGTTTTTGCATGGCATGGGACATCAGCCAAGGGTGTGGAGAGCATTTTGACTCGCGGGTTTGGGCTATCCAATCTAATGCAGGGTTCTCAAGCTTATGGTGACGGTGTACATTTGTCGTCTATAAAATTTCCATATAATAGGTACGTCATTTGGAGTTTTCTAGTTGCAATATATTGATAGTTTTTATTTGTTTTGATTGACATCTTGTTTTACTTACACTGATTTTGTGTTGATTATTAGTGCACTGATATCGGAGATGGATAATAATGGCGAAAAGCATGTCATTTTGTGTCGAGTTTTGTTGGGAAGATGTGAAAAGGTTGAGGCAGGTTCTCAGCAAATGTATCCTTCTCATGTGGATTTTGATACCGGCGTAGATGATTTGGATAATCCTAGGTGGTATGTGGTGTGGCGTTGCAATATGAACACACATGTTCTACCGGAGGTGGTTGTTAGCTACAAACCTGGAAATAATGTTCAAGGTATATACATTTCTTTGTCTGCATTCTTGTKCTATATGCTGTYTTTTGATTTTTGTCATCTCTTGGTAAATTAATTGCCTTTTTTTTGCCTTTTAGGACAATTGACTGGTACTTCATCTGTGAAGTTGGTCCCTACTTCAGCAAGTCCGTTGGTTGCAAATTTGATTTCCAGGCTGAGGAGTTCTCTTCCTCCTCCTAAAGTTCAAGAATTGCAAAAACTGTACAGTTTATTCAAGGTAGGTAGTCACAAAAACTAATGTGATGAATTATTTTCTTGTATTTATGACGAGAGAGAGAAATATTTGGTTCTATGCAAGAGTATTTCTATGTTAATGTTTATTGATTTCGTTTCTGGAACTTATGTACAGGATGGAAGAGTGGGGAAAGAAATTTTCATGAAACAGTTGCGATCAGTTGTAGGGGATGAATTGTTGCGGTCAATCATTAATGGGATTCGTGGCTGAGAATGAGGTTCATCTAGTTTGTTGTGAAAAGGAAATAACCTTACTGTGGACATTTCAGTTTATACATACACCTGTAATGACACCCTTTCATATGACATAGCGAGGGAAGCCTCAGGCATAGCATACAAGATAGGTCTCTGGTTTTGAAATTCCAATATTTTCTTTTGGTCATCATAGTGTCTTTTACATCTGATGTACTTGTGATGCTTATAGGGAAATTTCCTTGTTCTGACTCTAGTGTTTTAATGTTGGTTCTGTGGGGTTATGCTTACTTGTTCTTAATTTACATGGAAGGGCAATTAGTATCATTATTTGCATGTTTATGCATGCATGTATAATGCATACGCCCTTGGTGGAAAGATGAGGTCTTCTTGCTATACACGTATCACATCCTGCATCCTGAGTTCTAGTTTCTCGATYCGCGTGTCCCTGCGCATGCCCCTTGTTGGGTCTCAATTGAATTGTTGTCATCGACTCTCATTCTTTATTGATCACTCAAGAGCCAGCTGCTGTAGGATGATTTTCTTATTTTGAGTATGGTGTTTTAATGTAATTTCCCTGGGACTACCCATTCTATTTCAGTCGGAAAATGCAATCAGATGTTTGGGCAGTGTAAGCAATGATGGGAAGAAACTATGCCATTAATCTAGATGAGAATCTCCTGGATGGGCAATTGTATCTCTGCATGTGGGTGCAGACATGCTTGCACAATACTTATGCTCTTTATGGGATAATGGGGTTTTATTGTTATATATTGAGTTGCAAGACCCACACCCTGTCTGCCCACACACCTACACTTACACCCGCGTGGGGTTTCAATTGCTATTCATGTCAATCAGTCTGCACTTAGTGGTGACTTAAAGGGTGGAGTTTTGATTGATGGATTGGAATAGGCCATAGCAGCTCCGTGAAGTGGAGCAGGATCAGCTGGTAGGAGTTGTTTATGTCAGCTGTTCATTGCTAATTAGGAACTAGATTAATACTTTCTGGGAAACAAGGAAAATCTCAGCGAGCATTAAACATTGAAGCGTTCGGAGTCTTGATGTTTTCTTGGGGTTTACGTGATCGTGACTCGTATGCGAGAAGGTAGATAGCACATTAATATGGAAGGAATGCTTAGAAAAGATGATGACTTTGGGGAGGGAAGTGGCTGAATTGATGAGTCATTTAGATACTTTTACCTCATAAAAAGAAACAGAGTAATCAAGAATGAATTTGGGGTTTCTGGACAAGATTAAAATAGAATTAAAAAAGGGGGGTGGGGTGGGGGAGAGAGTTTGAGACTGTTGGAGAGTAAATTGATGTTTCTTGGATTTGGTYGTTGGAAGAAGCAGGTCCTATTCAGGATWCTAGGTATTGCTTTGCATTGAAATTTGGGCGTAATCTAGTGTGCTTCCTCTTTGTTGCTAGTCTTTCGCTCATAATTTCTTCAGTGCTTGAATATTTGTTGGGACGCTTTCGGTATAGGAAATTTTCCTTTTTTATTATTCTTTTTGTTAGTGAGGCCAGTGTTTGTATTGAAACATGTCAAGACCGATGGGATATGGTTATCGTTCGCTGATGAGGATAAAGGTCCTAGAAGTTACGGTAAGAATATTACTTTTAAGTACATTCAGGTTATGAAATTGGAGCTATACTGGGAGTCTTTGAGGGTGCATTCAGTTTATTGTATGACAAAAGGTACTACTGTGGAATGTGAGCATTGAAGTTAAAACTAGTCTTAGGAAGGAAAGAATGATATTGGCTAGTGGTTGGAGGAGGGTTTAATAGATTGTATAAGCCTAAGGATTTGTCATTATCATAGAACATACAGACCAGTCTGGTACAGAAGTGGGTTCCAGAAGGATTGAAGTTTGTTTTTCTGACGCTCTACTATTCCTTCATTTTCGATCAACTAGTAATTTTTGCCATCTATTTGTTTCTAAATTAGGTGCCATGCTCTTTTTGGTTGGGCTGCATTTCTTCTCTATTATGGAAGAGTGGCCCTAGATGCATAAAATGTCAATAGGCTTATATATAGGGGTGAGAAATGTTGCTGATGGATAGAAATAATTTAGTTGGCTCTGTACTTTATTTTTGTGACTATCGATTTGTGCTTACGTCATTAGTTTCATGCATGCTTTGATCAAAGCTAATAAAGCTTCAAATCTGAGTGAGAAATGGCTATAGTAATCTCATATTTGTTGGAGATTCTAGATCAGATGCGCGCTTCTCCTCTCAGGCTGCCCATCTAGCACAACTTCTATGAAGCTGGATGGAAATTTCCTTTCTTCTTTTTTTTTTTTTTTTGGGGGGGGTAATAGATTGATCCTTATTTTCTTGTATTTACCTTTTAGCCGACAATGAAACTTGTGGGCTGAGAATACCATATTGGAGTAATGGATGGAGTTGCCTTTCGAGTCTTTATTGAAGGTTGATCGTATAGGAGAGTGTAATGCGAAAGATCTCATGGAGTTATGGGAGCAGCAAAATATTGCTGAGAGTTCTATTCTTTGTTTCTATATCTTTCGGTAAATGATTATATGCTGGTTCTGTGTTCTCTAACCGTTTTCGAAGAATAGTTTGGGTTTTGCTGCAATGGATGTTCCAGGCCTAACCCCTTTGGATTCTGCATCGTCAGTTGCTTGCTTTTGAGATAGATTCCTTTCCTGTTTAATCCTTGTCATCTCCTTTTTAGAGCTCCCTATTTCCTTTTTCTCGATGAGTGTCTGGAGTTCATAATGCGGCTTCAATTTCTGGTTTTTAGGATTTATGGACTGAMTTAACATTTTAAGATAAGGTATTTTAGATCGTTTCTGAAGATATTGAGAAGGTAGGATTGATCCGACTCTGCATGGCTTAGAATGCGTCTTTTGACTGCTGCCCGTGGCCATAGAAGACCATCCTAGCTGTAATAGTATAAGAAACGAAGTTCTCTTCGAGGGGTGAGTTTGAAGCATGCCACTGCGCTTTCTTACGGCGACTTTGGTTTGCAGTGCCCAATTGAAGTACTAGATCTGGATGATCGTATTCTATTCTTTGCAGAACTTTCCTACGCATGTTTCATGCGCCTTAGACAGCTTTCAGTTGTTCAGGGATAAGGTATCTTTGTTGGAACGTGTATCTGTTACGTTCTCAAATCAGAGTCAGAATGATGGAGTAGGACGATTACCAGTCGTTGGGTTAATGTGCTTCTACCCATTCCATAGTAAGCGAAATTCTAGACCTGTTAAGTGCTCTACCTAGGGAGAGTATGTATTCACGTTGCATTCATGGCCTGAAAAGCCATCTGTAGGCGTGCCATTTGTAAAGCCATCTTTTGAACTTGTTTTTCACCTTACCAACGGCAAGAATGACAAAAACAAAATTCTTATTTATCTGTGGGAGTCAAGTTCCAAGTCCCACGTACGAGTGCATTTTGGTCGAAGGTCTTGGTTATATGGATAGAATTAGATTTGGAAAAAAATCACCTAAAAAACGTGGTCCTGTGGGTGAAATAGCATCACTGGCAATTCGATGCTGTCCACTCATTAGGGCAGGCCCCAGCATTGTTTGCATCCAGAAGATCTTCCGAATATAGTGGGGTGGAATACTGAAGATAACTTTAGAGAAAGCAGAGACACTGACAACGCATCACAGAATTATCAAATGAATTGGACTCATATGAATATATATAAAATTGAAAAAGATAAAAGCCTAACCCTGAAGATCTTAGGGTCCTGTGTTTAAAGCTTTATGGAGAACAGAAATCATAAGATAATTGTTCGTATATTCAGCTTATAAAGTAAATAATCTCATGTCAAAGGCAGAAATCGAATTCTAACCTTGTAGCTACCAGCYCTCTGGGCCCTGGGAACTGTGTGAATCTGRATTGAATCTACACCTGATGAACATATAGATCCCATGTTCCATGCCAACTGATCATGAACGAAACTTCCATGATTGTCAAGGATGACTCTCTCATTTTTTAGCAATAGATATATATAATGAAGGATGCTGTCGAGAAAAACAAAAGCATCTTATTAAGTGGGAGGCGTTTCCTTGTTGCTTTCAGTGCTTCCCACTTGACTCTGATGGCTACTCGCCTGACATCGACCTTGAAGGTTGAAGAAAAGAAAAAAGTACTATACAAAAATCCCAAGTCGCCCATCACATTAAATTTCTCAGAAATGAGCATACAGATGCATTGAGGAACAAATCTTCATCTTTAGTACATAGCAGACCTGCATCAGATCACCATTTTCCCTCACATTTCAAGTGTTGATGTGTTGTGGCTTAGTCTCTCTATATCCCCTGCTGAGTGCACATGCTAGCTGTTGGATTCGCATTGGCGAGGAGCCTGCAAGTCTGGGGCTCGAGACAGTGCAGGTTTACATGAACTAATATTTTACAACTACCGATGAGTTTGAAGATATTCCATATGTATAGTTGTCTATGAAGTTTGAAGACCTTTTTTTGCTGGAATGAGTTTCCATTTGTAATCTTGGAATATGATGAATAATTTCTTCATAATGGAAGTATTAATGACGTTGTTAATCATGCAATTTTAATCACAAGAATAAACCTTTCTATAATAACATAAGTCTATAAAAGCCAAATAAGAGATATTCACTTCCACGAACAAATTATATGAAGATATATGACATAAAAGAATGTTGGAAGTCCTAAAAATTTCTTGAAGAGACAAKTATGATTTTGTCCCTCATATTCAAGGAAACAAAAGTTGAAATGCTAGGTGGCATTTATATCATGGGGTAAACATAYACAAACCAAYCTTGGATGAGTTCCCAAAACTTTTTGCAATAAGACAAAAGGACCCCCAATAAGAATCTGTGAGTGGAACATTGCAATACCTACAATTCTAGCCTTCTAGAATCTAGGCTAGGCTTGAACCCCCATTCAAATTCTAATTTATGCCTTCCTGTTTCACTTATATAAATAGAACCAAAGACTCAGAAGCTTGACTTAACATCCAAATGAAGCACCTAATCCATTAAAAAACATTAACATAAATTAAATTGTATYCCTAAGTAGATAGGCGTCCAAACTCCCAATCAATAAGCCAATAGTACAATACACACATACCATGCTATTGAAAATCATTTTAACTTTATTATATATCTTTTTCTTTGCCACCTCATTTTTATTTTTAGAGTTATTCGAGTTGGATAATGCTTATCAACGAGATAATCAGACATTTATAGGGAAAAGGAAAAAAAATATTTACAACTTAAAATGAGGTATTTTTATTCGTTTCAGTTTGTGATTCATAAATTTTTAAGATTTTAATTTTCTTTATGAATTATATATATAATGGAAAAAGAAAAAAACACATCGATGTCAGACCAATGAAGGAAAGGAAGCTTTTGTATGAGTTAGCTAAGCTAAAAGAGTTCTTCCGCAACATAGTTGAGGTTTTATCAAAATAATTGGACAATTACTTTGACTCTAAAAATAGCTTTTTGGTTTGAAGAAAGCAATTCCTTTCGTATGAGAAGTCTACTTTCACTATATATMATATATAATAARATTTAATTTGGATAATAACCATGAGTGTCTCGCTTTATGAAAACTAATTTCCTACTAGGATTGGGCATTCCACTAGACCTAACAAAATCAGCCATATCAGAAAAAAAAATTATTATATTTCAAATCCAACTGTGCAGGATAAGTCCAACAATTGGAGACCATTGTGGACTACTAAAAAATTGTTGACTCAATAACATCCATATCACCATGCAAACATATCATGATTCATTATCTCGCGGGGTCATGCTCCCGTACCCATCCCAAGCCCCTGGACTCTCTCTCTTCCTCCCATCCAACCCGCCCTTTTAAATAATAAAAAACCCAAAATTGAATATTCCTTAAAAATATTAAATGATACCAGATTTTAAACGGGATTTCCAATTTGCGATCCACGTCACTCAGCGCGTTGAATAGCGGGTCCCACTCCAGGATAGCCGGCTATAAATACCTCCTGCTGTTTCTCTTCCGCATTCTAGTATTTACTGTACAGCACGTCATGTCTGTCCATATCCAGGCGAGTGTGTAACCGACTCCGAGCGCTGTATCTCCGATACTCTGATTTGCCATTTTTATTTCGAGTAAAATTAGTCTATAGTTTTCGACGATTCTTCACCGTAACAAGGATCTCTTCAATTTAAGATTGTTTTTTAATTGAAAAAATATTCGTCGATTTGCGAATTTTGTAACTAGGGTTGTTTTTTTTGCGAATTTTCGGAGGTTGTGGTTGTGTATCCTATAGAATTTTGTGAATGAAAATGAGGGATGACGTTGGGTATAAGATGGTTGAGGAGGATGGGATGAGGAAGAGTGAGGAGGAGGTGGTAGCGGCGCCACCGAAGAAGTATTCGGTTGCGGGGGGGTTCCCTCAGCCGATGAAGGTAGTTGTTGTAGGGTATGCTCTTACGTCSAAGAAGACCAAGAGCTTTTTGCAGCCCAAGCTRGAAGGTCTAGCTAGGTAAACTTTTTGCCTGTTCTTGATTTAGTTTGGTCTTTGCAGTTGGAAATGATAGCACTCTCCATCTGTAGGGGAAAAARCTGGAATATACTTGATCGTGTAASTGTGAGGGTTGTAATGCTTTTTTGAAAGGACTGGTGCTAAATGTTTCACGGTGGATTTATATATTTCATTTTCCTGCACAAATTTTTTTCTTAAAAAATATTCCGAGTGTAATTATTTCTTCTTCTTTTTTTGTCTTTTCTCTCCTTTGGGTTGGGAAATAATTTTGGAGCGCTGTAATAGTGGCTGTACTGGAAATAC
The DNA here is from genome assembly GCA_001752375.1 of Rhazya stricta. NCBI lineage: Eukaryota > Viridiplantae > Streptophyta > Magnoliopsida > Gentianales > Apocynaceae > Rhazya > Rhazya stricta. The sequence goes on from MEJB01000017.1 coordinate 5,036,195, forward strand.
TTTTGATTGTTAGTACTGAAAGATAAAGAACTTGTCTGGGTGAGGCGTRCAACTTCAATGATTTCAGAATTTGTAGAACTTGAATATGTTTCACCGAATATCCGTTGGTGRGGAACGTTCTGGATTCGCTAGACTATTGAAAGATATTTGTGGAATCGTAGTCTTTTCCCRGTCAAGGAGGGGGTTTCTGTAAACTAAATATGTGGATTATTATATTTTAAACCGTTGCGTGTGAAAATACTATCTTATGTATTGGTGGTTGGTATTAGCTATTAACTGGTCATTGCTTGACATATCTGACTAATTTGGCTTTGGTTGGGAGCTGCCTTGATAATTCCTCTGTTGCTTTAACTAGTCATGGCACTTGGTTTGTGGGCTGCATTCAAACTTTTGGGCTGCTTGATCATTTTCCTGCACTGCTACCAAGACAAATGATGGTTTTTCGCTTCTTCTCTGTTAAAGTGATACCTTTTGAATATGCTGGAACCTTGAACAGCTACAGAAGTATCTTAGGTTTGGGAATTCCCAAGATGGATATTAACTTTCACATTTTAATCAACCAAAATYACSATCGTCATCATGCAATAATGAAAGGATGCTGTTCTAGTGACATTCTGTTTTTCCCTTAAGAGTTTAATGTTGGTACTTTGACACCAGTACAGTATGCCATCCTGGTGGGATGATGCTGTTCTATATCATGTAGAAGTCAGCTTTATTTTTTTGCTTAAAATGAGGTAGTTGTACAGCTCTAATTAGGTTTAACTTTACTTTTTTGTATGCGCAGGAATAAGGGGATCTTATTTGTTGCTATTGACCACACAAGACCTCTGTCCGATCAGGGTCCTTTTGATATTGTTTTGCATAAGGTGAGCAGATCATGTAGTYCATTTTTTCTTTTCAGAGATGTCCTGTCCAACTATACTGGTCTTTATTGAATGACCGCAACTCTTTCTCGTGTTTTATGCAGTTYTCAGGAAACGAGTGGGGGCATATTCTTGAGGTTGGTGAGCTGAAGATCATTCCCTGTTCAAATAGCACGCACAAATTTATGTCTGCATTTTGTACCTGCATTTGTTTTATGACAAAATGATTGCCTGTATAGAATGCCATACTACATAATCCATTCATGCTATTCAGCATGCATTGACTGTGTCTATTGGGCAACTAGCTATCATCTCACTTGACTTGATTGCTATACTACAGAATCCAACTTATTGCCATCTGACCTAACTTGCAGAGAATTGCTRTATACCCTGTCATGAATCATGACTTGATTATTGAGGTCGAAGCCTCAAGATTCCAGCATGCGAGGATCTTTCTCGTTCATAGCTGATTTGCAGGTTTTCCTTAGTATATTGTGGAGGATTCCTTGGTCCTTAAAGGATTCTTCTTTACAGGGCTCGTGATCAATCTCCTTTATCAGCCGGAGAGGGAGGGCTAACCTAGTTGATGGTTTTTAAGCTTTGGTATTTTTTTCTGAAAGTGCTAGTTGCATCTCATATCATTGAATAGGATCTTTAATTATCTATCCTTATGTGCGAATGGTTTACCTAAATATGCTTACTTGTTATCTAGATGTCAAGGATGGGTACTTTCTCAGATTGCATTAACTAAAGTTGCCTTTTGACTTTAATTGTGTTTAATAACTTGTCATTAGTGATTTTCCATAAACCTGCATGTGTTTGTTGAATGGACAGCAAGAAGTTGTATACGTCAAGCCCCATTGGGTTTTTGATAACTTTATCATGTGTGTAGAGACTCGATGGCCATTGTATTGTTTTTCAACTCCTTGCTTGAAGATATATAATATTCGAGAATTTCTTCCCTGTTAGTCTGAGGAATGGTTGACCTTATGCAATAATTTAGAGTAAAGAGGAGAAATCTATTTTTGGAACTGAGGAAAGGCTACAGTGTACCTAGAMATCATTAGCTAAAGAAGTAGGGTAAAAATTCAGTTTCTGAAGTCTCCAGTACAACCAAAATTTCCTCAAGTGTTACAACACCCCAGAGGATTAYTCCTCATATCTTTACAAGTGAAGGGACTTTGAGTTTTTTAATTGTGAGAGTTGATGCTCAAGATCTTCATTTCCCCTCCTTCCAAATGCCTCATGTTAATGTGAAGGAGCTGTAATCCGAACTTTCCATCTCTCGTCTACATTTCCCCTTTCTCCCGAATATCATATCTGCAGTGACACCTAAGGAACCAAATATCATATTCCTTCAAACTCTTATCCAAATATCTTTCACCTAATTTTTTACTCACAAAAATCATGTTATGAGCARGTTCCTATATTCATTATATTCGCTGCTGCAGTAATGACAATTCTACGTGGGCTTTTTTGGGGTGTATTTGGCTGTTTCTATGGCCTTAGGGTCTCTCCTGTGTTCCACTGTCGTGGATAAAAGTAACTTAAATTAAAAACACGTCGTATTATTAATCTTCCAAACCCTCCAATCTACAGCCCATAGGGTTGGTTTTGGCTGTTCATTGGATCTGATGGGAATCCATCTCCTGTTTTCCTGAATAGTGTTCTGAATATCAAATTATGGGCGGCACYTTGTCAATTTACATCCTGAAACTGAAATGGATGCTACTTCTTGTTGAGATGTGGATAGATGTATAAACAAATATGCACATGTTCCTCAAGTATTCATGCCGTTGCGTCATTTAAGGTGTTGGCTATTATATCATGTATGACGATATTCTTATCGTCATTGCGTTATTTCCTTGGGTTCATGTTTTAAAGCATAGGAGTCCYTTCAAATGTAGTTTAAATGTGGTCTGGATTTAGAATGGTGTGTGATAATTTCTAAAGTTCGACAGTTTCTCGACTCATCTCGATTGACAATATGATCTAATTCGGGTAGAGAAAATGGAAAGAAAAGTTCCTTTTGACATTGGTTATTTCGTTTTCCCCTATCAATTTCTCCTTCTGGGAAAGGAAATAGTAACTCAAGGTGTTGTRTTTTTTGTCATCAGTCACTGTGCTTTTAATCTGCCAATACTCGTGTAAGAATAAGAGTCAAATGTGAAAATTTCCAGGCCTTAATTGATGGCATATGCTTGTGATGTTGTATTCAAGTTTACCTGAACATCTCGAGCTATTTGTTTATTTGATTTAGTTGGTTGTATGTTGCTTACTTGTCAACCAGGACCTGTTGCATAACATTGCTACCCACAGCATAATGTTGTTGTCAGGTTAACATGTATGAACATTTTCGAAAGTTGCGTTCTTTAATTTTCTTTGTTGTTTTATGAAGGATTATAGGCAAACACATCCAGAGGTCACTGTCCTTGATCCTCCAGATGCTATACAACATGTGTACAATCGTCAATCCATGCTTCAAGACGTGGCGGACTTGAACTTGTACCATGCCTATGGTAAATTTGTTTTCAATTTTTTTTTCCTTTTTTTGGGTAGGGGGTGGGGGCAGGGTTGGATTGTGTCTGGTTGGATTAATGATCTCTGCATGTGGCTGAAACGCTTTGCTCAAAATTAGTTTCTAGTGCAACTAAAGTAGTTTGTGAACATCAAAGAGGAATAGATAGCTGGTAACACTTTTCTTTCTTCACCCCCAGTAATTTTAATTCTATTCTACYAAAGGAAAAAGAAATCATTGCCATGCTATTCTCTTATGCAGGAAAAGTTGGRGTTCCAAAGCAACTCGTGATAAAGAAAGATCCAGCTTCTATTCCTGATGCAGTTAGCAAAGCTGGGCTGAGGCTACCTCTTGGTATYTCTGTACTAGATGCTCTTTAAAAGTTCAAGAAAGAACAACGATCATTAGTTTAACATCTTAACGTTGAAGTCCCACTTGCTAGGCTATGTTATCAACAGCTAGTGTTTTTTCTTCAATGATACATTATTAGTAATTTTCTTCTAGTATAACAGTGTGATGTAGGGAATCGTAACGCTAGTTTTTCATGCTCTTCAGTTGCAAAACCATTGGTTGCGAAATCACATGAGTTATCYCTAGCTTATGACCAATACTCACTCAAGAAGCTAGAACCCCCACTTGTTCTGCAAGAGTTTATTAATCATGGTATTTAAGTCCCTTCATTGTGTAATTAATGCCTTGACTATTTTATTGTGCGTCCTTGTAGTCTTAAACGATTGGTTGGTGTAGGTGGTGTCCTCTTTAAGGTTTATATAGTTGGGGAAGCCATTAAAGTTGTCAGACGCTTCTCTTTGCCTGATGTCAGTAAGCGTGAGTTGTCAGAAAGTGCTGGTGTATTCCGCTTTCCTAGGGTTTCTTGTGCTGCTGCATCTGCAGATGAAGCAGATCTAGATCCAAATGTTGCAGGTGAGTTCTTTTTGAAGAATTTGGTTTCCGTCTGTTTGATGGTTCAATTCGAATTGTTGAATGCACTTTCTAGCTGCAGGWGGTTCTTTTGTGCAGCAGGTTAGGTTTTAGCAAATTATGTATTCTTGTTTAAGTGGTTCAGCTAGGATATTCATCTACTTTATCATGTGATATAGTAGATGGCATATTGTTAAACTCCGGCAACAAAATGTTCCAACCTGTCTACTTTAGTCGCACTGATAGTGACTTGGTTGGGCTTTGAAGCCATTGTGCCTCGCTACTGTGGAAGTTTTTAGAACAAATCTTTGCTATGCCATGGTTGTGTATTGTAGATCAAAATTGATGTGGTGAGAGTTGCCTATYTTAGATATCATTGTATAAAGATGGTGCTTAAGCYATGTAGTAATTGCTTTCTTGCAGAGCTTCCTCCACGTCCGTTACTGGAGAGACTGGCAAGGGAGCTGCGTCGTAGGCTGGTATTTTTCTGTTACTGTCATTAGTTAATATTATGGAAAGGAGTTCTATATGTGCTACTACTATTATGGTCCATGTAATTTATGATCTCCTTTATCTTACCCTTTTCTATATAGGGTCTCCGTCTCTTCAACTTAGATATAATTAGAGAGCATGGAACAAAAGACAATTACTATGTCATAGATATCAACTACTTCCCTGGTAAGCGAAACTGCAAAATTTTCAGGTCATTGTGAAGTTTTACTGTCGGTGTTGGTTCCATCAAATAATGTGCAACTCTAATATGGTTTTGAACCTGCTGCAGGATATGGGAAAATGCCAGAATATGAGCACATATTTACAGATTTTCTTCTGAGTCTTGTGAGAGGCAAGTAGAAAGCAAGATGAGGAAGAATTCATAAAAAATGATGCTGATAAGTTGCTTTTTGATACGTGGAAATGTTGTATCAATGAGCCAGTACAAGCAGGAAAAAATTGTGTTGCAAAAGTTGCAACAAATGCTGAGAGTTGGCTGCAGTTCGAGTGCAGAATGAGAGGAAGTTCTAAATTGTTTTATCCTGACTCTGCTTACCTGCAGAGAGGATAGGACTACTCGACATGCAAGCATCTTGTACAGTCAGAGTTGACAAGCTTCTTTCTTGTTTCTAATTTCCTTTACCTAGTCATTCTTTTCTTCTTAGTTGGATTCGGATGAAAGGTGAACGTAGCAAGGGTTGATTTATCATGTACATCTAATACGAAGCTGGCTAATGTTCTTCTAYTTGTYCTTTCACTTTGACCTGGCAATATGTACATTCTTTGCATCTTTTCTAATCTGCTTTTGGTTTGGCATGTTWTCTCTTTTGCTGATTGATCWGGCTAGTTCTTGGCTAGCTATTGCTTGGATCYTGAGAAGGGATAGTGTACAGCTCTCATTAGAGTACGAGAGTGACCGCTGGCCATGAGCCTAAGCCTAGCTTGTGAATGGAGTAACATCATCTATCCTTGTTTTTGTTCCTTTTCGGATTCCCGTGTTGCTTGATGAAATGTTAAAACACGACATGCTGGAGAAAATGGTTATTTTGAGGGTTTTGACTTTCTGGATGGCTTTAGAATTGTTCTATTATGTTCTTCAGCTTATTTGTCACGCAGGAAAAGTGAAGTTCAGTGGGTATTATRCCCCAAAGTACTGTTTGGGTGACTGTAGGAAACTACAGTATGCTGGATTGGCCAGTGGAGGAAAGAATTTGAAGATTGAGTTCCTCCATTGTCAACCATTTCTCCCTTCGTACAAACAGCTCTACCTGCAATCTTCTTGGCAATTGTGGAATCCTCTGACGTTTCATGTTTTGTGCCCCAGTTGATACTAATCGGCTACCAAATTCACCATTTTGATTTCCGTAAACTTCTGTACCCATTCGAGCAAGAGGGCCTCCATTATCGTAGGTCAGCTCAAATGGCTGCATTTCGGCGAGCCCARTACTCTCTTACAATCGACAGATCTCGGTTATCTAGAGGCACCCTTCAGCTGGTGCAACAGACGCAAAAGACATGCTGGGGGTACATTTGGGGCCCTAACCATCGGAGCATAGAACCGTCKTGATCCATCTAGGGCGGCCCGATCTCGTGCAGTCTGCTTTTACCAGAGAGGCGCGTTCTAGTTCCGGCCTTTTTAGCTCCATAATGAGGACTTCCGAAGCTAGCACKTGACCGATGGCGACGCACAGAGGGTGTTCTCTTCTAAAGTTCCAACATCTCCGACATGATTTCTCAACCTGGAGGCACACTAATTATGGCTCTCTCTCAGCGACAATTCGGAGATCAGCTAGGGTTAACTCCAACTTGAGAAACTTGTACACCTTCCGGGAGACCTTTCGGCACATAAAATCGCGCACGAGCTAGTTTAGGTATCAGGAATATAATTCATAAATGAAATCGGATTAAGTACTCATGTGACCCGTATGGTATCAGGAATGTAACATTACGCTGAATACTTTTAAACCTTGTTTCTTCGCGTTTTCGTCTGTTACTGGTCGGTGAGTAATTTTTAAAAAGGGTAAGCAACTCACCAATTGCAATTAGCATGAAGAATTCATTACTTAGTGGAGTGCAGGGATTAGGGATATGGCTTGGCCCTCAAATAATGATCRGAAACAACTGAGAATGAATTCTTCTTGTCTAACAAATAGCATTGCTTTACGTTTACCCTAAATTGCCCAATGACTAATTCTTCTCTGGAGCATCGAAGAAACCACCTCAGTGGCTTATGTGCACTCTCAGTTCCACCAAGGAGAAAAACAACTCCGATATATATGTCACTAACAGAAGGCACAGTAGAAGGGGAATAAACCAAAATTTTAAATAATAAAAGAACGCTGAATATCTTCATAAAAATAAATTTAAACGACCTTGCGAGCAGATCAGGGTTATAAGAAGAAATTCTCAACCCTTAGAATTGGAAGTAAACAAAATAAAAAAAAATTAAAATGATTACTGCGACTCAGGAGGTTGCGAAGAAGACGCAGCAGATTGAGCAGAAGCATCATCACTGGCTTCTGTGACAAGAGTCCATTCAGGAGGGAGGGGAGGGAGAGGAGGATAGACAGTGGGCCCACGACGGACGTCCCAAGCTTGAGTCTTGCGCGGCCGCGTCTTCTTATGATGAGCCGTTGCCTTCTTCTGTGGCCTAGATGAGCACTCTATCACTAGTCCAACACTACRAGGAAAGACTCTTGGGGCAGCTTTGCTGTTGGTGGRGACACCAGTAATCGATGCAGTGATGGGCAGCGCCGCCATTCTTATGCCGAATATCGCTGAAACTGACATTCTCTCGCTGGTTTCTTCTCACAGCTCTTTCAAAGAGGATAGCAGAGGGTGAGCGATGTTTTGCTGGTTTTGGTGGATCACATTATCTGCTCCGTCTGGCTCGAGCTTGGCCTTCTTAAGTTGTCGTATTCTCTCTTCAAAACAAGTTTATTGGGCCTGGTGCTGTAAGCAAAGTTTGATAATTTGTACGACGTTGAATCCACAATCAAAGCCCGAAGCTGACTAATCCACTGACTGGCGTTACTAGTAAGAGCATATTCAAGATCATGGTATAACTGTATAAGAATATACAATGTTATGTCAATATGAGAAGGTTAACAGTGTCAATCCACTATTTATGTTTAGAAAACTCGTTTTAACATATTGATTTAGCGATTAGAGATAACTTTTAAGTTTAACTTATATTATTTAATTTTAAAAATATAAATGTGAGGTATCCAATTTCAAAGGACATTGACTAATACATGGGAGGTGATTTTTTAGAATCTAAAATAGAAACCAATATCATAGTAATTATTCTATTTGTTTAAAAAATAACAAATGAAGCCATAAGAGGTTCCTCTATATTTTAGTAATAGAATATGCTCTAAAATGTATGATTATATCCCAGAAAGTGGCCTCCTATTAATATGCATGCCCCTGCGCAGTTGTACTTGATAGACGAACAAGACTAGTGCCCCGCCACTATGATTGAAGACATTTCGATCCGATGAAAAAAAATGTGTTATTATTTTGTCAAATACTCTTATTGGATAAGCACACGTAAATATATATAAAAAAAAAAACCTCATTCCAGATAAGATTAAATAAAAATAATAAAAGATGTTTGGTCGTATACTTAAAAAAAAAAAAAATCATTAACCGAACAAGAGCATATGAAAATTGGTAGCTCAACAACCCCATACATAGCAAAAATGGTATTGGCTGACCTTTCCTAAGGTAGCTAAAAAGCTATTAGTCGATACAGCTAAGCATCATCATTTTTTGTGATTATAATTCTAAGCTCATCCAGCAGCTTAGCTAACTMCCCTTTTGCTGACTTTTTATTTATTATTCTATATTATAAAATTCCAAACCATAAACCTTCTCTACTACCATTATTTTATTTCCAGAAATTGCATGAGCCTGACGTTTCCGCCGCTCATCAACCCAGCCTCAAGTTTGCCTCACGCGTTCCCGATTCTCCACGTGTCTTCTCCTTTTTAGGCCCATTTTTCCCCTTCGTATTCGCAATATTCATCCTCTGGGTCCCGCATTCTTAGAGAATTAAGTTGGGAAAAGTAATTAACATTAGTATTTGTGGAATTTTTTATTAAGAGGGTAATGGAGTCATYTTTAGCTAGGGTCTACTAGCTTCAATTTGACGCCAGGCTGTACACAGCTGGAGTCCATCCWCCAATCAACCAGTTTGTTTTATTTTAGGTTAGTGATGCTGGGTGTCTCTCCGTACGCACAGCAAATAAAAATAATCAGTAAAGTATTTTTAGGAGGGGAAAGAGAGAGTATTTTGTTTAGTTACCTTAAAAGAGCCATCTTCCATCTCTCCGTCTCTCTAACTTGAGAATCCAGATAAGAAAGTTAATACGAAAAACGAAAAGAACCATCATCATCATCAAATCAACTTGTGAAAAGAGAGTGAGTGAGCGTGGCTTCTCGCTTCCTCTCCTTGTTCTCGCTGTGGGTTGTGTGGGGGTGGGGCGTCGTGGGTTGTGGAGCCAAGCCACGGGGTCTGCACTGCGCTCCAGTTCATCTCCGCTTGCTTCACGCTTCCCAATGTACTCTTCTTCGCCATCTTCTTCTTCTTGTTGGTTTTCTCTTCTTCGCTTACCCTACATGTCCATTAACAACCGGCGCACATTAGCTACGGCCTTTTCCCCTTCTAGTAGTCTTCGATCTATTTCACGTCAGGATCGCCTTAAAACCTCAACTTTCGTGGTCAATTTTCGTTTCTTTTCTTAGATAACTACCTGGGTTCTGACATCTGTTTTGACAAAAAGTTAATACGGTGAGTTTTGTTCGTCTTCCCGGTTGACTCGTCTCGCTCTGGACGGGGCGAAGAAGAGTCCTRATGGATCCGTGTCCTTTCGTTCGTCTTACGGTTGGAAATCTAGCGTTGAAGGTTCCTGTGGCTTCCAAACCGGCCAGGTCCGTCGTGCACCCTTCGTCTTCGCCATGTTTTTGCAAAATAAAATTGAAGAACTTTCCTCTCCAGACGGCCGTGGTGCCCTACATTCCGCCGGACACGCAGTTTCCAGAAAGCGCCCAGGTCCAAACCCTAGCCGCTGCCACATTTCACCTCAGCAAGGTTGATCTCGACAAGTTGGCCGGAAAATCTWTCTTCAGTTCCAAAAAGCTCCATATCAAAATTTCGATCTACACTGGCCGGCGAGGCACCACGTGCGGCGTCAACTCCGGCAGATTATTAGGCAAAGTCTCGGTGCCATTGGATCTGCCAGGAATGGAGTCTAGGGCTGTGGTTTTCCATCATGGTTGGATAAATGTTGGTAATGAGTCGAAAAATTCGGGAGCTCAATTTCACTTGAATGTGAAGTCCGAACCCGACCCGAGATTCGTTTTCCAGTTTGACGGTGAACCCGAATGCAGCCCGCAAGTGTTTCAGATTCAAGGAAGCATCCGTCAACCCGTTTTTACCTGTAAATTCAGTTTCCGCTCCACAACCGACCGCACCCAACGTTCAAGGTCAGTTATTATTTCCAATTTTTATTCCGAGTCCATTATTTTAGCAAAATTGTATCTGTCAAAACAATAATTAAGCTAAATCTTAGTAGCGGTATTGCTTGAATGAGCCATCTTTTTGGTATTCAACATTAATGCACTTGAATACCATTGATTTTCTGAACTGTGTTTTTGGCGCAAAAAAACGTGACATTGAAGAACAAATGTTGGCTGTATTTGTACGATAAAGCTGTTTTTACTCACTAGAATAGCTTACTTTACCCTTTGTACCAAAATTAGAGCTCAAAAAGTGACTTCAAATCTTCTTAATTACAGACCTTTAAGATTTCCCCTCCAATTTAGTATTCGCCCTCACTTGGTTCAATTTAAAGCACTGATCCCTTAACTTCACTGTCTTTACGCTTTTAATCACTTTCCCCCCAAGTTAAAAATGTACTAGTTCCGATTTGAATTGYCGCCCAAGGAAGATGAGCTCTCGGCGTGTTGATTAATAAACTTGTATTTGTTCACAATGTAGATCGTTGCCAACGGAGCACAGTAGTTCGAGGGGATGGTTGAGTTCATTTGGAAGTGAAAGAGAAAGGCCCGGAAAAGAACGAAAGGGATGGTCAATCACAGTCCATGACTTGTCAGGTTCACCCGTAGCCGCTGCCTCCATGGTGACCCCGTTTGTCGCCTCTCCCGGTTCAGACCGGGTGAGCCGTTCCAATCCTGGTTCTTGGCTAATTCTCCGGCCTGGGGACGGCACCTGGAAGCCATGGGGCCGACTGGAGGCCTGGCGCGAGCGGGGCTCCGCAGATGGTCTGGGGTACCGGTTTGAACTTATTCCGGACTCTGCTGCCGCTGCCGGCATTGTTTTAGCGGAGTCGACGCTGAGTTGTAGCAAAGGTGGGAAGTTCATGATCGATTTGGGGTCTAACAACCAGAATGGTTCTCCAAATGGAAGGACGACACCTGGCAACCACACATCACCGGCTTGTAGCCCGAGGAGTAGCGGGGACTTCGGGTACGGGCTGTGGCCTTACTGCATGTACAGAGGATTCGTGATGTCGGCGACCGTCTCAGGCGAGGGCAGTGGGGTTCAGAAGAAGAGTAACGGCGGCAGTAAGACAACGATGGAATTGAGTGTGCAGCACGTGAACTGCACGGAAGATGCAGCGGCATTTGTGGCTTTGGCAGCTGCTATTGATCTTAGTATGGATGCCTGCAGGCTTTTCTCTCAGAAGCTCCGCAAGGAATTGTGCCCTCCTCAGGATTTACTATTCTGAATTACCCCCTTTTTTTTTTTTTTTTCCTCCCTTTAAACTTTTACTACATGCGTTTTCCTTTTTCGTGAGTGGTAATCTGTAGTTAAAAAGTAGGATGATGGTTTTTTACTCCGTCCTCAATGGTGAGAGTGAGTGGGTCCGTAGTTTTAGTACTAACGGGGCGATAGGAATTTGTACAGAGAGAGTGGACGTTGGGGAATATTTTACTGTGCGAGCGGATACGCTTTGAATTTTGTTAGCCGTGTTTCCAATTGTAATTTTTGCCATTGCTTGATGTCGAGAACCGGAAGGATGGTTGCTTTGTTCCATTACTTGTCTCTAATCTAACTTCTTACCTCTTCTTACACAAATTTYTTTACCATCAACCCATCTSTTGGGCAAACGTTGGACTTGTATAAGATTCTTGAATGGATACTAATTAAGTTTGGATATAAGTATAGGTATKGTGGGTGCTAAATGGCTGTAGTGGTGGGTGTTTGTGATGGCGATGCTRGCTTAGCTGTATCCACCTATCRACKAGACTGCAAGAYGAAGTATCCAAAGCCTGCAAATAGTGCATAMACCACAAGAATGGAATGATATCTTGAGTTATAAAATCATTAGTCTGCTGCCATCCCTCCTAATTCTAAAACGATGATGATTATGATACAGAAATTTGCTTGTTTGACTTGTATTATTCAATTCAAAGTAGGGATTTTGAACCATGTTTGAGAAGATTTGGTGGGAAATATTTCATATATTTATTTCCACGGTCTCTGCGCACGAGGAAGAGTTAAAACAAAAGTACTCTCTAGTTGATAAAATATTACGAAAATAGTAATGGGGTTGGTAAGAGACGACAGCGTGCGAATAAGGTTTTTGTTGCATAGCTGTTGCAATTGGCAGGGGACCATAATATAAATCCCTTGGCTTCTTTCATTTAATAATACATACAMACACTTCTCAGTCTGGCTAACTCTATTTAATGATACAGAGAGACAGGGGCCAAAAGAGTGTCCGTGATATGGTGGCGGGACATGCATGCCATTTTGCCATGGCTTTGGGATTGCGACAATTGTCCATTCCCCTTCACTCCCCTTTCTTTCCTACGGTGTTCTTTTTCCATTTTTTTTAAGAAAATGTTAATTATATCAGAGTATTTTTTCCCAGCAAATCTGTCAATTAGGGGGAATAGATTCCCCACCATATTACATCTGAATTCACATAATATTCTAAAATATCTAATAAGTGTGCAGGGACATTTGCTACCCAATCGCACCAAAAAAAAAGCCTGTAACATTCAGGAACGGAAATCTTTACCTAGGTAAAATTCTTGCACTAAGATTTCAAGAGCAGAAATTATCATCATCCTGAACATTGCCAAGCGATGCACTAGCAATAAACAATCGGAACTCGGCACAAAAAAGTCAAGCTCATATTCCCTCCATTCAAGAAAAATTCGTTGAATAGCACCCGATTCTGCATGTTTTGTCGAGGAAACGTCTGAGGCACTAGTTGCCATGGCCATTTGAGCCAGCTCTCCAGGAGGCATCCGCATTGATCTTGAAACATGAAAAAGGAGGAGTCTAACGATTGGACACAACCGACCCACCCTCAAAATTCAGTAAGGAAAGAATGCACAAAATCAACAGAAGTTTGTACATTAACAAACCGATTATGAAAAATCCATTAATTCCTAGTATGCCGACTGGACCAAACCAACAAAACACAAAACTCAATTTCAATCTACAAAAACAAAGACGGATATTGAAGTAAATCAGAAAACACCTCAAAACAAGATGTCATTCCCACGCATGCTTGACCAAAAGACATACCCACCAATTTGTAAATATTAAGGCCATGTGGACAGCAAAAGAACAACTGATAATCCGTTTCCATTGTAGTTTGATAGAATGAGCGAGGCAAATTCAGAATGATGATTCTTCGAGATAAATGCTCCCTAGTAGGGAGAATGTCATGCATAACCCGCCATAACCAGACTTTTACCTATGATGGTATGTGAAGCTGCGAAGTTCTAGTTCAGACGGATTGTTGTGTGTGTGATGATGATGAGGCAGTAGAGGGTAGTGAGCCACAATGTTCCATAAACCCCAAGCCCAAATCATACGTAGATCTAACTGAGAAACATCCCCAGCTTTCGTAATGCCAAATTTGTATATCCTCACATTGGCTCAACTGATAAAGAAATGGTAAGAATAGCCTCCATATCTGGCTTTTGGAATAATTGYTCAAGCAAAGACCGGTTCCACCTCTGAGGATTACTCAAAATAAGAGAATTCACTGAAAATGTTGGAGACACCGGCAGCAGAAGTGAAACTTGGCAAAAGGAATACAAAATAGGGATCCAAATCTGTTGCGGAACACACACATATTCACCATCACCAATTCGCCATCTGAGACCCTGTACTAATAATCCCCGAACTTCCCAAATGCTTCGCCAAAGAAAAGAAGAACCAGTACCCAATATTGCCCTCATGAACTCTGTATTCTGATAATACTTAACCGAATAACTCAACTAACTAACGGATCAGGGGAGTCTAAGAGATGCCAACTTTGCTTGGCCAGTAGAGCAAAATTAAACGCCTCAAGATTTCTAAATCCTAGACCGCCATCGCTTTTAGAACGACACAGTGAATCCCATTGTCTCCAATGGATACCTCTTTTACCCTCCTCAATACACCATTAAAACCTCGTCATGATAGACGTAATTCCCACTAAAAGGTGCATTGACKAAAAAAACAAGACATCGAATACGTGGAAAGCGCCMAAAGAACAGACTGAATCAAAGTGGCACGGCAGCTTGAGATAGAAGGTGCTCCGTCCAATCATTAACCTTCTTCCAAACCTTATCTCGAATATAGAAGAGGATTTCCTCTTAGATCGATCAATGGGATATGGCAAGCCAAGATATGTTGTTGTTGGAGCTACCTCCCGAATCCCTAACTGGAGATAAATAGAAGASTGTAGGATGGGATCCGTATCAGGGCTAAAAAACATAGAAGATTTCTAGCGGTTAATTACCTGGAATGAAACTTGGCAATATGATCAAGTAAATCAGCCATAAATCTGATATTGGATAAAGACGCCTGCAACATCAAAAGGCTATCGTCTACAAAAAGTAAATGTGCAAGTTGGGGACCATGCCGACCCATACAAAGTCCTTGCAATCAAAGCAGATAAACCCTCAATACAAATGGCAAATACAAAAGAAGGAAAAGGATCTCTTTGACGGATGCCACGTGTCAGACGGAACTGCTGAGTAGGAACGCCATTAACCAAAACCTGAAATGAAACAAAACGAACATACGAACATAACGCATAATAAGCCTCGTAACATAATTTGYAAAGTGTAAGRAAATCATCAGCCACTCGAGAATATTCCAGRCAATGAAATACCTCGAATGCAAAAACTATATTATCTATGATGATCACGTACAAATGCACTTTGTTCTAGGCTAATAAGCTGTGGTAGATATGCTTTTAATCTATTCGCCGAAGTTTTAGAAATACGTTTGTATGATATGTTACACAAACTAATCGAGTGAAACTCGACAACAAAAATGGGCTTAGCTATCATAGGTATGAGAGTAAGATAAGTAGCATTAAGTGGGTCCATATCAATGAAGTTTGAAGAACGTACGAGGTTACCTGATGCTCAATAATGGACAAATGTTGCTGGAACAACGCTGCATGATAACCATCAGGGCCTAGCGCTTTACTCAGGTGCACAAAACGAAGAGCTACCAAAACCTCAAACTTGCTGCATCAATAGGATTCAGTGGATTAAAATCAGCATCTAATAAAATATTATCGAAGTCCCCATGGTTCGAGGTAGTAGGAAATAGAGTTGAAAAATTATGAACTATCATTCCCTGTGATATATGAGAATGCAAATATAAACCATTCCGGATGCATCTGTCAAGCTGGCTATATAATTTCGCCATCTACATTGCCTAGCATAACGATGAAAGTAACCGATATTTTAATCGCCAAACCTCAACCAATTGGCATGGGATAGAGAATGCCAAAATGTTTCTTGGAGTGAAAGCAAACAATCAAGAAGTTACTTAATCCGATGAATGGTTGTTGGAGAAGCCTGATTATCATATAGATGCTACAAACGATGTTGCAACCTTTTAACTTAAGATGGGAGAGAACCACATTTCACATGAGACTCCAAGAAGAGAGAGTTTGTTGAATATGGGAAAGCTGCTGCAAAACAGGAGGCAGAACTAGTCCATTGAGAGCGGACCACTTGGATACACTCATCGTCTTGGAGCCAGTAACGCTCAAAACGAAGAGGATGGACTCCATGAGAAAGCACCATGTGGAGAAGAATGCCTTGGATCCGTTCCCTGTACGTGAACAGCAAGACAAGTTTGATCAGACGAGTACAGAGAAGAATGCCTTAAATCCGTTCCCTGTATGTGAACAGCAAGACGAGTAAATGTTTAACAATGGAAGAGGGAAAAAGAGATATCCAACTATCATTTCCCAATGCCCTATCAAGACGCACCCAGACCTGCTCTCCCCTTTCATGCCCATAAGTCCACGTAAATGGAGCACCTGGAAGTCAAGATCATGCAAACACAGATTATTGCAGACTTGACAAAAAGCCGAGATTTGGCTCATGCTACGAGAATTTGGACCTTGCTGCTCAGAGGATAGAYGTATTTCGTTAGAATTCCCTATACAAATCCAAGTAGCACTCTGTCAATACGATTCAAAAGATCCCAAGTTACAACCCTTCTCGTTACCGGATGCCCACAAAATCCAGTGATATACCAAAAGGAATAATTATGAAAATCCGAAACTTTAATATCGACATGATTATAGGAGCAAGTTTGTAGAGTAATATTCCATTCAGATTTCCATATCATTACTAGGAACAAAAACACCACAATCAAACCCCAACTTACGACTAATATATTTCATACAAAAACCAGAAAGCTTTGTTTCAGAAAGAAAGATAAAAGAGGGATTTTTTTGTATCTACGTGCTGCTGGAGTATTTGAATTGCTCGGTGGTTCCAATCCCCTGATAATTCCAAACTAAAAGATTCACTGCCGCCAGAGGTGTTGCTGAGCAACCACCATCGAGGGAAAGTTGATCACCTGGACACCCGGTGTAGCTATCTTCATGGGATCATTACGTGAAGAACTGGAAACATCAAGCTYAGTATATTCACCCCTGGGCTTCTTAAGAAGCTTAGACTCAGTTGACAAAAGAGGACTTAACTCCCATTCACACTTATATTGTACAGTAGGCCTAATAATTGAGTTAGTTGCTTCATTAGCATACTGGGATGAAAAATATTCAGGAATTGGTAGATTGGAGAAGTCACTGGAGAATTCACTAATGTATGCATACACTCGGCTGAGTTGAAGATGGAGAAGGAGATGCTGAAGATGTAAACTCAGAATTTGGGGTAAAGTGATCGATCATTCTTGTGGAGCATGTAACCATATTCCATAAACAAAAGACCTTTGCAGCTCCTCTCTGAGAGSTCGATTACCAATATTTGGACAAGCTGAAATAGGATGACCCAAGTGACCACAACAATAGCAAACAAATGGTAAACGCTCGTATTGAAGATAAACCACCTGAATAGCTTTGGTAGGAAGAATAAGCTTAATTACCCGTCTGATTGGGAGAGATAAACTCAACAATATCCTCATYCGAACGAAGAAAGTTCCATCAGTTATACATTGACGTAATTGGACTTCCTYTACTTTCAAAAAACAAGAGGATAAACGTTTTCCTACTTCTACTGTGAATATTTCAGCTGGAAAACGAGAAACATGCACCCACATCCAAGTACTCAGAAATTCTGATTTCTGAAAAGAGGGCTCACCGCGCCAAGGAAGGAGAACCAAAATTGAGATTTTCGAGACACCAAGGTCSTCGAGAAAGAACCGARTGCGTGACTGATAAATCAGGATTCCCRTGCAGTACGAATAATTCGAAGCCCGTCCAATTTCGACACCTTAGACATCAAGGTTTGAAGAGTTCGAAGAGTAATTTCTCTATCTCTATCCCCCTTTCTTTTCTACGTTAAACATGTAAAATTGACTGTCAGTCTTTAATTAAATTCTCTATTACTTCCCGAACTTATTATTAATTTAAATTCAATAAAATCTTTGGGTTTAATATTTTTTTTTTTAAACTTAAAAGCTAAGAGTAAGTTTTCTAATTTTATTTAAGTTAAAATAATACTAAAATACCTAAAAGTGTAGGTAACGTTTCATAACTATATATTAAATTCAATTGAGACAAGATTTCAACTAGAGTCCCTAAATCTTTTATTTTCGTAATCAATATTTGATCCATCCTTACTGAGGATCAATGAGTGAATTAAAAGAAAATTTTATCACAATATTCCTTATAGTAATTATTAASAAAAGCCGACTATCCTCATTTATGATTTTTCAATCTCATAGATCGAGTTAGACTTTATTTGTCCTAATATCGACACATTTAAAATATAGAAATCATTTGCTTATATTTTTTGAGAAAATATACTTTTTATTTTTTTTATCAATTCAAAATAACATTTGGTACCAAAAATATTTTTAAATATAATCACAAATATAGAAATTCTTAATAGGAATATTTTCCACTTTTCTTTACCCTAAAAAAAATTATAATCATACTCTAATGACAATCCAAGCAGACCATTTAATCACCTGGCAGGATAATAATTTGCTATTGAGCTATTTCTTTGAGGTAAAGACATGAAAGGAAGCCCAACCCAACAAAGCCCAAAACTTCCAAGTCATGGGTTCAGTCAAAGTCAAAGTCAAAGATGAGAAAACGAACATGACAGAGTAACAGAGTAAGCTTCAGTCTACGAGTCTATACAACAAAACTGAAAACAGCCTGGCCAGAGTGAGAGCYAAGAAAGGATGAAGCTCCTCGGATGGTGGTTAATGTTGGTGGGCACCCTTCGATTCGCTTCAGTGTGGTTCGGATACGTCGATATTTGGGCTCTTCGTCTTGCCGTTTTCTCCAAGACCGACAGTAAGAACATCCCCTTTCCTTCCTTTGTCTCAAAGTTTAAAGTTCTTGATTTACCTGCATATACTCACAACCTCCCACGTGACACTATGCTTTATTTTCACTTGATCGAGTGTACATTTGAGGGATGGTGCATGAGCCATAGACACTGCGCGTACAAAATCAGCTTTTCGGATCTGATTTGATTTGGTATTGGAGGAAATGACAATGTTTTTGAGATCCCAAACGAGTCAAATCCCCTAATTCACGCCTTACTTTAGATACTTTGCAGTCCATGTATATTCATCGAGGGAATGTTTCCTATCTGAATTTTGTGTCCTTTCTCACTTTCATTTGTGGAGGCATCAGCTTGCTCAACTRATTGCAAGGGATTCATTATTATGCTTGAATGGAGCATCATTACTCTGATTTTTTTATAATTGATGGGGATGCTGGCCTTTATAGTTATAAATCTCTTGGGACAATGAACCTGTAAACTTTGAAAAGAACATAAGCTATAGTATCTGAGACAATTACATATAAATTTTGTGCCTATATTTTGAAGTCCAATAGTAATAGAGGGATGGATCTCTTTCAATTGGCGCTAGTCAACAAAAAGTTCTGAAATTATGTTAGCAACATTGATCAAAGATGGTCTGTTAAATATAAATTTAATGAGAGGCATCARAAACGTACAGCCTTTCTGCTAGTTATATAGACTATTAGAATGAATTTGAGGAGATCAGCAAATTCTGTCATAAAATTTTAGGAACTGCATATGCAGTTTTTTACTGCACTATTGATTTTAAGGAGTATCAGATTTTAGCTCTAAAGCACCCTGTATGTGTTTTCAATGAGAAACTGGAGGAGATAACATATGGATTTATGAGGCACAGAATGCTTGTGACAATAAGTTGCCATGCTGTAGGGATAACCTCAAAAATTTTCTTTTAGTTTACACACAACGAGGATGATGAATTTATCAGCCAGCAAAATGAGATGTCTTTTTTATTATAGGCTTTTGTTTCGGAATTATAATTTGCAATATTTCACTATTTATTAAATTCTCATGGCATTTGCCCTGTTGTATTTCAAGTGTTTGAAATTTTTTTCTGATGAAATTCTCGTATGGCATGTGTGCTGTTGTAGTGACTGAAGTTCATGGGAGGACATTTGGAATTTGGACGCTGTTGACATGCACTCTCTGCTTCCTTTGTGCATTGAACCTTGATAACAAGCCTCTATATTTGGCAACCTTTTTATCCTTCATCTATGCCTTTGGTCATTTCTTGACTGAATACCTGATATATCATACCATGGCCATTGGGAACCTAACTACTGTTGGCATCTTTGCAGGTAGCCTCTCTAATTTGCTTACCTACTATTTACTAATTAATCTTCAATGTCATTTCTTACGTTGGATTTGACCCATTCTTTTTTATAACCGTACATCTTCTGTTCTAAGTAGTACTTGAAAAGCCACATAAAGTTTATGCTTGATATGGTGTGTTTGTAATTGGTTATTTGTTTATCTTCCAGGAATTATTACTTAGAAGTTTCAAGAAATTCAACTTAAATAATAGCAGATAATTTTTTGCAATTGAATCCTTACTGTTTTTGACATTTTGGTAGTCGCTTGAAAGAAAAAGATGTCAACTTGAGCCATAGCACTGTTTTGTTGCCATGCTGAACCGTGATAACTGATCACTTTTGAACTATAGTCTAGATATAGGTTTACTTTGGGTTCTGTCCAGCATAGCAATATTATGCTGCTACTTACCTAGAAGTTTGGATGAAACAGAAGAAAATGAGAAACCAAATTCACATACTATGCCCTGGATGGTACAGAATATGGCTCTTGTTACATGCGTCGGATTAAATGGTAGGCATCTTTTCTTTTGTTCTGAAAGTCCACATGAGGACCATGCCTTCAAGATCTGCTACTCTTACCACTCTTAATGGGAATAGCCAATATTGCTTGAGTGATTGATTATCTTCTTCTATCCCKAAAGMGTTAATGATATAAGAAAGAATTTGTCACCCAAGGATTCAGTGAATTCCTATTGGGAACTGAGGGGATGTGTGTTTGGCTAAGTGAAGGACAGTTCCTAAAATTCTCATGTAAAACTGAACTTCTACTTTTGTCACGGTTTTCTGCTTTCCCCCTACTACTGTAAATAGGTAATTATGCTGCCTTGTCATCTATCTAATTTCTACTATTAGTTTATTCATGAAGCACTGTTTACAAAACCAGTTTGTAAGGAGATAAATCTCTCACAATTTTAGTAGGGTGATATATGCTGATTACAATAGTCCCAGGTCCACTAAACTGATCCTGGTTTTTTCTAGGTACATCCATAATATGGATGTTGTTGCAATGGAATGCTCACCGACCAGTTAAGACAAAGAATTCATAGAATTGTCAGAGACTTCTTTTATTTGCACAGGGCAGATGAGTTCAGGTTCCATTCTCTTTGCCTGAAGTATACTAGTCATGCAAAATGCTACGTGGTCAGGACTGTCTAAATCAGCTTTACTAGTTGAGCTTTTGAAGAATCTAAAGTTGGGGTTTCTTGGGCTAATCTATTCTACATTATCATTT
Source organism: Rhazya stricta (assembly GCA_001752375.1). Classification (NCBI taxonomy): domain Eukaryota; kingdom Viridiplantae; phylum Streptophyta; class Magnoliopsida; order Gentianales; family Apocynaceae; genus Rhazya; species Rhazya stricta. The sequence goes on from MEJB01000017.1 coordinate 5,057,342, forward strand.
ATTTGGATCTCCTTCTCGGAATTTTCTTGTTCTCCTTGAAATTGTTGTTATATTGCTRATGCAGTTYCTRCTGTGACCTTGTTGTTTTAGATCATTTGTTGTTTAGCCGGTTACAACTAAAGTCTCCTTGTTCAATTTAAGATGAGATACTTTGGAAATCAAGATCGTGTAATAGACAGTTATAAGAGTAATGCCTCCACCATGGACTCATAAAAACATCAGAAGGTTAATTTTATCCAATGGTATGGAAAATGAAAAGGTAGATAGACTTCTATACACCCAGTAGGAATAGATCTTAATATTTGTAAGATTTTGGTATTTACTGTTTACATTTTGCAACGGAAAAAAGAAGATATCTTAAGATTTACGTRACTCTCTCCCCAGAAAAGTTGCTTTGGAAAATATGGCCATTTTGGGGTGGGGGAATAGTGTTAAGAGATATTCACAAATGTCTTGACACTAATGACTTAGTAGCGCCAAGGCCCAAAGGCTGTTCGGATTTTTTTTCCTTTTCTTTAAAAACTTCCGAGGTTGCAATTAACATATGTTCAAGAGAATACATCTTACTCATGCTAGGAGTTTGGCATTGATGTACCTCATTGTTGAATCTGATTCTACAACAATCTGATTGCGGTGAAATTGACTTGCATTTTGGTGGCTTTCTAGAGGCAGATCGCCTTGCTAGCTGAGGAATAGTGTTACTATTTGTTCAACACACCTCSGGAGAAGGGACTAGAAGAGTTTGCCTTTTGGTCAATATAGAATATTGTGAGTTTATTAGCTCACATGTATGCAACTCTGCGTTTTATTAATTGCCTTAAGAACTGAGTTACTTCTACATATTAGCAGCTGCCTTGCACTTCATTATCCCAATCCGCAAAAGGGGATGTGAAAATTGCACGGCTGAATTTGAACTGCTGCTACTGCTGGCAACCAAACCTGGTTTTTTTCAGAAGTTTATCAGGAAGATAAGTCACCCCTTTTACTTCTTCCTCATACCTGTGTTGATTAAATCTTGAAACATAAACAGCTAAAAATAATACATTCTGGAAATCTCCCTTTGGGCTKCAGAACATGGCAGGAGGCTCTCTTTTAGCTGGTACAACTTTCACATAAATTTGTCTAAATTCCATAGGAAAATACTGACATCCATGTCGCGGATATTGGCTCCTTTATATAGGTGGTAGGGTTAGGATTGAGATTTACTACTCCTTTCCCCATGGTTGCCCGTGGGTCCCGAGGAAAAAGGAGAAGAAAACATGAGGAAGAACGATTTGATCTCCTTCGCAGCAGGCACTTCCTACATTATTGAGTTATTAGAGCTACACTTCTCTTACCCTTTTCACACAAAATGGTTGGGAAATTGGATGAKACCTGCAGTGTAAACATTGTTACTTCTTTTTCTTTTATTACAACAATTATAATGTAACAACAATAATAACCTSTCTGGATTTCATTGAACAGCGAAGAAATATGGATGGTGTACTTACTCTATATATCTCCTCAAGCTTGTACTTGGCCTCCTTATCCCTCTTTATCATCGTCATCTATCAAATCATCTAAKRGCTCATGATCACCTTCTTCAATCTTTTCCTGGTCAACTGCGCTCTCATCCTCTAATTCCAGCTCCTCCTCTTGATGTTTGTCAAATTCTGCAGCTAGCTCATCTKTCCGCGGGTTAATGTTTTTCCTCCCCAGTCGTAGCATCTCATGTATGTTCTCCCTTTTTTGGGATACTTCTTTCGAGCTCTCCTCCAGAMCTACCTTATTGCCATACAATTGCTTGGATTGATAKATCAACCAGATGCAAATGGCAAGCACTAGACATATCTGAAGAGCTTGCCTTGCCCTCGATCCTTTAGATTTCTGACTTCTACTTGGCGATTGCTTCAGCATTGTCAACTTCACACTAACCTATTACATCCGAATAGACAGATGCTTTCTGCAGCGACAAGTTGTGGGGATGTATATTAACTATCAGATTTTTAAAGATCAAAAGATTAGGAAAACGTTATTATCATCTTTTTGTGGTTGATTAGGATTTCTTTGAGCAAATTAGGAAAGCCAGCGTGAGAAATAAACAAACTCATAAGCAAAATASCATAGAGGAGAGATACAGCATGTAGTAGCAAAACACCAAACTCATAAGCAAAATATTTGGAAGCAAACCAAATAAGCAAAGAATTTATCATTTCCATGCACTGTGACTGTAAAACCAAAAATGGAAACCTTCACACAGAGCAATTACGCAGAGGAAATGAAGAATATAGATTAAGGCAAAGGAAGAAGAAGCTCTCTAGTGTGAAGGAGCAAACCAAGCAGAAGCAGTAAAACAAGCGGGTTGCAGCAGGAGGCACAGTCAGCGCAACACAGGGCAGCTGCTGCGAGATGAAAGTAGAGTTTGTGAGAATATAACAGGAGAGCTGCGAAAACTTAATTCAACTACTCATCCATACGTGGATTTGGTGTTTGAATTACTTGGAATATGAATTTATGGTGGATTTGGTGTTTGAATGACTTAGGAGTATGAATTTATGGCAGTGTCGGTGAGCCATTATGAGGGAGAAGAGAGGAAGTAGAAAATGGTAGGAAGACAAGACTCGTGGATGGCGCTGAGGCCTGTGAGAGGCAACAAACATAGACTCTAGTTCTGACAGAGAAAGCTCAATAAACAAGTGGGCACACGTTGCGGCCTTAGCGGACTCAAGAAGAAGATAAAAGTATCATCTCCAGAAATTACCAATAATTCAAGACGGGTAATCTGAAGAAATCGTCATCTGCCTTCTGCTGATCTTGATGACCTGAGAGGTATCTGCCATGAAAGAACCAAAACTAGCCCATGTAGTTTGGTTTGGGTTTGAGAATTTAAATTTATCGCACAAAAGTTTTTGCTGCCTCTTATGTGTAAAACAGCTCATACTTTGTCGTCTTGGGTTTGTTTATGGCTGAATCGATAAGAATCATCTTCACTTACTATAACAGGAAAAAGACCAAATGCTACTAGAATCTTGGAGAGTTCACTTTATTGATCTTTTTGTCCATTTTTAATATATTTTTTATTATATTTTTTCCTACACAAATTAAAAACTTTTATATATATATATATGTCGCGTTGTGTTCTGATTAATATAATATGTCGCGTAATAATAAATATATTAAAAGATCTCTCGCTATTTTTAAATATTTCTTTCAAAATTATCACTGCAAAATTTGCCTCAGAATTCAATAATATAGGTCATTATCTAAAAGCTTATTGTAAATAAACTATCTATACGTTATTGATTTAAGAATTTTACTTCAAAAAAAAAAAATAGGGACTAAATTCATAGGTCACGAATTAATATAAGGAGGGATTAAATTTCTAGATCCTAAATTCGCATATCTAATTAATAATTTTCTTATATAATTTAATAATGCCCTCAAACTTTTTCAATATCGATCAATTAATATTTATCATTTCTAAATTATTGCTTTAACTAACTTAGATTAAAAAATGTTCAAATACCTCTCCTATATCATCTTATCTTTAGCTTAAATTTAAGGTAAAGTGATCACCTGATGCAGCCGATGAACTTGAAGCAGTCATGTTCTCTTTGTATTTGAAAGTTTGGGAAATGGGCACAATATTACAACGTTGGAGCATTAGTATGAGCTTACGATAAAGTATCAATTGTTGGCYAATAGTGATTGAAGTTGACGATGGAGATGATCGATCTAGGGAAAGGATTTGATTTTTTTTTAATTGATTAAAAGGGTAAGTTAGAAATAATAAAAAAAATAAATTGATTGATATTAGAAAGAGGAGTATGAATTTAATCATTCCCTTATATATACTACTTCCATTTCATAATTGTTGGTTTGCTAAAATTGTCTAACTAAATGCGCTATTCTAGTCGTGGCGAGTTAAACTTTTCAGCATAACGAGCATGAGCTCTGATTAGCTAGTTTTTTTATTGACTCGTCAAATCCATAACAACCTTCTTTTGTATATATGCTCCCTTGACTTAACTTAAGTAAGCTCTCGGTAAAGTGCACAAATCAATGGGCTAAGAAAATATGATTGAATTTTGAATATCGTCTGAGGCTATAAAAATGAAATGCAAATTAAAATATGCAAGAAAGTGAAACAAAAACAGATTAACCTAATAGAGATGACGTGCGAATAATAGAAATGGCTAAAACAAGTCATAATAGTTAAACAAAGACAAACAAACTAATTTCAGCTAAAAGACTTGACAGAACTGATAAAAGAAAACTTTTAATAAACTCTATAAGTATCTAAAGGTAACTGAAAGCAAACTTATATTGTGGTTAAGAAAGTCGATAAACGTTAAAGTAGATAAGTAAATATAACTTAAGTAAAGTAGTAATTTGGCTGAATCTAACAAAAATAACAACCGAAAGCAAATAAAAAAATTAATAAATTAAAGCAGTTTAATGAATTATACTAATGAAAATGGTCAAAGCATATTAAAGAGCTAAAARGACTTAAGAAGTAACGAAATAATATCTTCAAACATCATCGAACTATGCAGCAAGACATAACACACATCACTACACAATCAAAAGTTAAAAAATAATTTAAAAAAAGTACTTATAAAACTAGTTAAACATTGCTAAAAACATAACTTATGTAGGTTTCTTTGTCTTCTTTCATCTTGTCTTATTTATACTTGGTTAAGATGCTCTTGCTGGCTTGGGAACGAAGGAAGTTGAGGTCACTAGCCCATTTTCTCTTCTTTCATCTTGTCTTATTTATACTTGGTTAAGATGCTCTTGCTAGCTTGGGAACGAAGGAAGTTGAGGTCACTAGCCCATTTTCCACTTTCTGCACGTTTTTCTCGGCCTATATCTTCCTTCTTCAGCTGGCAGGTAGTAAGTGTCTTGGATTCTCGGCCAAGCAGTTGTATCATATTTAGCTGATAATCAATTCGCTCATTGCTTCTATCTCTTCTGTCGCTTCAGCTGTCTCTCCTTGTTTGATGACTGATCCATGATTTTTGCTTGCCTCCCGCGTTTTTAGCCGTATGATTCATAGTCARATCACTCATAGCCGTATCACTTCTTGAAGTCATTTCACTCCATTAGTCTTTGCTCTTTCCTAGAAGCTATTTTTAAGTACCAATAATAATATATGTTATTTTAGACTTGTGTACATAAGTCAATACTACCGAATACAAAGATGTCTTTTAACTAAAATTTCTAATATATCATTCATCTATCTTCTTTAATTTCTCTTAATTTAATATCAATTAATTATCAATTTTCTTTTTTTTCTCTCGCTCTTATCTCAAAATAAAAACTTAGTTTCATTTAATGTCTCTTAAAAAAATACAAAAAAGAGTCAAACAAGTTAATACTCAAGGCATATAAATAAGAGTAAAATTTAATTTTTTTTGTAAAAAAATTTATATTTTAAAAGGAAACATATTTTCTAAAATAACTTATATTATTTAGATAAAAATATCTCTCTATTTCAACTCACATATAATTATTTTGGAGGAGAAAATTATTACGTTTATCTTGATTGAATCATGAATTTAAGTGAGGAGTCCGAAAAAGATTGATGGATATTATTGATTGATCCATTTATCTGTATTAATTTTATTGGGTAAGATGAAGGGTACACGTATTGAAATAAGCATTAATGTTGCCCATGGTAACCCTAGGTGTCGGTACACATGGGCAGTTTTAGTCCATAGAGTTGTCACTTCCAAAGCATTTTGTATGTTTCCAAAGAATGGATGGATAAATTTTCTTTTTAAATATAAATTAGGGATGAATATAAATGGAATTAAAAGAATCTAATTGATTACATCGTCATTAAATAAATTAATACTATGAAATACTATTTTCCTCAACCAAAAAAAGAAACACAAGGAGGAAATGAAGTGAATTAGAATTTCAATTACTTAATAAAAAGAAGAAAATAAAAATAATTGTGAAAGATCTAATATCTTTCGTATTACATATTTTTTAAAATCAATCAGAACACTCTCTGTGACATGTTTTCTAACTCCTTTTTTAATACTTTATTTTTTCTATCGTAAGAGTTAAAAATATATACATATTTTTCTTTTCATTGATTGGTGTAATAAAAAGATATACTAAAAGATACAAAGTCAAAAATAACTTTGAGCAACACTAATGGATGGTTATAGATTTTTAATGCCTTACTTAATACTATTTTCATTTTATAATATAGATCATTTTAGTGTGTGTCCAAATTAATATTATTGAATACAAGAATATTTTTTCATATATCTTATTTAACTTTTTCTGAACCTAAAATTAATTAATTATCATTTCTCGCTCTTTTTCTTTTATTTCTAAATAAACTCTCATTCTTGTAAAAAAGAATCAAATAAATCAAGCATATAAAATAAGAATAAAATTGAAATGTTATTTATTAATTTTATTGAATGACTTATATTGTGAAAAAAATACTTTTATAAAATGACTTATATTATAAAACATAAGTAATATTATTTTTAATATACTAATTATAACACGATATATATATATATATAATTCTTTCCACACTTATTTTCTCCCCATTGTATATAAATTCATAATATATTATTTTTCATATTGTAAGAATGATATTAAAAAAGTATTAAAAAATTCTAAAATGCACACYTCTAATCATAAATTATTTCGAGGCATACGCCATTAAAAAGGGTTTTTACTTAATAAGCTAGCTTTTGTTTCCACCAAGGCCAAATAAAAACCTTTTTCAAAGAAATTGATACGCTGAAGTTTAATGCAGGCCCACAGATAGAGCTCAATCCGACTGGCCCACTCTTGATTCTTTGGGTGACATTAGTTCATCAAGTTTAGGCCCAGTAACCCACCCCGCCAGCTGAGCCAGCCCAGTTAGTGACCCACGATATATGCCCATGAAAAAATCTGTGACCCTTTTGTTGGCCGGTAGCTCAAAGCCTCCAGCACCGTAAAACGCAAGCTTAATGTTCATTATTCTCCGTCAGTGTAATTAGCCTCTCCCTACTGTATTTAAAAGAAAAAAAGAAAAAAAAGAAAAAAAGAAGGAGAAATTTCTGTAGGTGTAACTATGGGTGCATGAGGTTTATCCATTCGAGGAGGAGGGAGGAAGAAGAAGGAGCCTTTTTCTGATATCTGATGCATTGCATATAAAATCTTGCAAGATACGAAAGCAGGACTCCGGACTCAGGACTGGACTGCACCTGGGAGGCCCTGACATGGTTAGATATTCTTACAGCTCTATCGCATTAAAAATACCAAACTCCGTTGTCGTCACTCTCCACCCTTTTCTCTCCATCAGTCTCATCCCTCTCACTCTCACTAAATACCATACACTWAAATAATTCTTCTCCATCCCTCTGCACTACTTTAGCAGACGCTGCTCTGTTGCTTCATTTTCTTCTCTTCTCTCTCTTTCCTCAGCCRRGTCAAACTTCAAACTTCGAACTTCGAACTCTTAGTTTGGTAGTAGTTCTTGTATTCAAATGAAATAATAAAAAAGATTAAGGCAATAATTACTTGCAAATGATGAGCATGGAGAGTAAGCTAAGATGAGGTTAAGTGAGATTTAATTACTAGAATATAGACAGTTTTTTTTTCTTTTTTCTTTTTAAGAAGAGAATATATAGACAGCTGAACAWACAAAAAAGGTTCTTCTTTTTTCTCCCTCTTTTTCTGTCTATGGATTTATGGGTTGAACATGAAGTTGCCGCATTTACACTTCCAACACATGGGTTTGTAATTAGAGATGTCATCACCTCTTGAGTAAGCTACGGTTGGGGTTGCAGTGAACTGATGATGACTTCTGATTCTTGCTTGCTGGTTCACCTTGCTGGGAACAATAGGGACTTGAACTGCCTCGCAAGGCCCGCCGCAAGAACTGCACCTTCTCTCGCATCTTGGTGGTCTTGAACCTATTAGAACCCTTCTCACCGTTACTACATGCTCTTCGGTTTTCTTCATCTGCACATTCATCCATTTACGATGATTCAAGTTGCAAATTTACTCCGGGAACAGAAATAAGAAAGAAGCTGTAGTCATAAACCTTACCTGAGTAGGGTCAGGTCCATTCACAACCTCAAACAGCTTCGGAATTGCTCTGCCTGCAACACTTAAAAAGAAACCAAAGTAAGCCCATTTGAAAATTCGCAGTGTGCATTTATAGGATGTGAATTTGAAATCAAGAACTCACCTTTAGCACCGCTCCAACTAGTAATCACTAGGAACAGCAAAAAAATGAGCAGATTTCGTCTTTTCTGGCAAAATTCGAGGTCTGATGCACAGCCCATTGATTGAACTTCCAAGAGGGTGAGGGAAAGAACAAGTTGAGAGTAATGATAGTAGAAACTTAAGAAAACCTTTTGACTGAGCGAGCTAAGAAAGGATGATCAGTGACTGCATGGCACTGGCAGCTCGATAATGCTCGAGAGAGTTAGTATATAATGTTATGTGCATAGCCACATATTTCTATAAGTAGTCGTTCTCGTTCTCGCGTGTAAAAATAACAATGGAACGCTAATGCAAAAGGAATACTGCAAAAGGGTTGGAGAGAAAAGAACTTGAGGAAGTCCTCGGAAAGGGAAAGATCTRTATCAATCAATAATCTTCTTTTGATGAGGAAAATGAAGGCCACTGGATTCGCTAAAAGGGAGGCCAGAAAGAACTTCAGCAAACGCAACACCAAAACCAAAACCGAGGATGGAGAGAGCACATCACACGAGTCAGCTTGGAATGGGGAAATGTTTTTTCTCGATTAGCACCAAATATTTATCTCTATATGTGCCCACACAAAGACACACAATCAAAGAGCCTATCATGAGGTGATTTATGGCAAGAAGACATGTGAGTGAATCAGAGAAGGGGCATAACGGGCTTCATTTCCTTCATTTTCACTCATTTTGTCCCCCTCATTTGTGTGATTCACTGTTATGGGTTGGTTAGTGAGCAGCAGGTGAGTTAATATTTGAAGGCTAGCAATTCAACTTTTACACGCCACTTATTTTGTCCTCTCTCCTCAAACAGTATATTGAGTTRCCAAGAATGATTATGACGTTAGGGTTCAAAGATTAGAGTTAGATCCTSACGTATGGTRCATCACACACTCATACGCAAAATTTCATTTTGTGTTAGCCTGACCAGTGATTTCATCACGACAATATATGCCAATTGTTAGTATTTATCCTTAAGATAATTCATCCACAATAGTAACTAATAAATTTTACTGCTAGAACTTATTTATTTGTTGATTTAKTATATTAGAAAGATACTTAATTAAATCTAAATAGTTAAATCTTTAAATAAATATGATTATAAAATAATTCAATTGTTTAAATATTTATTAGAAAAGATATTTGCTTCAAGTTTGAGTCGAGAAATATAATTCAATTGATGAGTTTCATGTGAATATTGTTTGAGATTTACGAATTAAAAAGTAAAATAAACGTAAGGTTAATAATAAAAAAGACACGAATGCCTTCATACAGTCACTTGCATGGAGGCGAAAATGAATAATCTTTTATTATTTCAATTGTAAGTCCAAGCAAGATTCACGTAGGACCCGCATTGAGCCGCAGCTCTGTTGAGCTTGAATAGCATCACTCATTTTTTATTAGGATTTACCTCTTCGATCTCTCACAAGCCGGATCTTCAACYGAATCTGATGTGAAAATTTTACCTCCAAATCCAGGCGAACAGTTGGTGTGGGTTTCTGGTACGATATTATATTCCATGACTGATCCTTCATTAAAATCAAGCGAGGTGAAGAAGAGTGAGTTGAAATGAAGTTTTCCAGACACAGAAATGGCGCAATATGTCTTCATCCATCCTTCGCCTCCCCCCCCTCCCCCACCCCCCGGGGATGCAATCATCAAATTGTCCCCTGGCCTCGCCGTTAAATACAAAGAAACTCAACGAATTCTTAGTGTTTCTTCTATAGGTTTACGTCGGAGTCTGCACCTTATTGGGTGYGGACTTTTTCACTGGTATTTTTATTCAAATTTTATCGGTGGAGTCTTTTTTCTAAAATTTCTTTTGTGAGGACTTAAATTTGTTTCTTTTTTCAAAACACATCAAAAAATTACACTKATTTTTTTATAAAAAGAATTTCCAATGGGAATTTCAATCCCCACTAGTCTCATGGTGACTCCACCTCTAATGATATATAAATACTCTAACACGCCTCTCATTTATTTTTTAACTATTTTAAAAGGTATACTATGGAATGACTYCTTATAGCTGTTTTTGGCGGGAGTGCTTTTAGATATCAAAACTTTACATAATAATGGTTGTATTGTGTATGAAGGAATATGGGAGCCTCCTGGATATGCAAATACCAAACTTGGGAGACTGGCAAAGAGAGACCAAGCCGTGTAGAAAAGGGATAACTTTTCAGTATATATGTGATGGCTATTTACCAACTACCATCCATTTTGTGTTCTCAAATTTTAGTAGACATCCATTCAAAAAAGGAAAAAAAAAATATTGCAGAAATATTAGAATATCAAAAGTGAAAAGAAATTCATTAATTATACAAGTAATGTCCTAGTTTTCCTAATCACTAACCTTTTGAACACGGATGATAGGCCTAACAAGGTTATAACAACAAAAACTCTCTCTTTACATTGTTTGTTGTAAAGATTTCTTCATTCCGGGCACATCTGAGTTCTCATAAATACACCCCATGAATTGAAAACAACAACATTTCTTTACATTGCTCCCTAAACTGTTTTAATGTACACTGTTCGATAATTTCATCACCGCATATTGCCTTGACAGACCTTCCATATGAAAATATGCTGGTGTGACAAAACATTATTTTGACTTCTAGAGTAGGAAATTATCAATAATATGTTGTATTACATCGGCTCCATCAGAATTAATACAGTGGTTTTTCACCTGAACAAATATCAAGAGAGTTTGATGTCAATGAAATAAAGATGGTATGCCCATGTAGACCTACCATTCTTAACATGCGACTCCACAACTTCTATAAGATGAATTTGTCAATCGTATGTCGTATAACATCAGCACCATCAGAATTAGTACAATAGGTTTGAACCTGAACGAGTTGGGAAAATGTGTTATTACTCTAAATTGTAAGTAGCATCAAATACCGACCAACAATTTACCTAGTTCCTGAAATAATGGTATATGAACAATAGCTCTAAACGTATCCATGGAGAAAGTCCAAGTACACTACTCCCCCAAAGTCCAAGTACACTACTCCCCCAAAACCATGAACCTACAGTACCTAAAGGATTGGAGGATGTAGGTTTTGCCAAACTGAAAATTCTAGATTGTTTGCATACACTTTACGGTTTAGTGAGCCAATCTAAATTATGAATTTAAATGTATCCCTAATCAAATGAAACTCACAGGAATAAAATGCCAAAGCAAATGACATCTGATGAAGAAAACAGTTGCATCTGATAAGAAAGTTTCTGCACTATAAGAACAATATAGATTACTTATAATGGAGATCAAGAGAGGTCGGTACATGCCTGAATGGTATTGTGAGCAAAAAATCTCTGTTTACTTCCACTGAAATTGACGTCGACACGCTCCCAGCTCATTTTCGTTAAACCTCTGAGCATGGCCTCTACAGTTGAAAAAGACTAGAGTGAAAAAACAAACAAATAAAGAATAAAAAATGAGTGGCAAACCTCACAGCTCAAAAAAAGGATGTCACTATGAGCACCTAATCATGAAGAAAAGCTTGCATCATCAACTTACAGACATGTTAGCTTTTGAACTTTGTTCCAGTCAAGAACAAAGTATTACCTAATTCCAGGTTGAACAAAGAGATCATGACAGGAAGTTCATTTAGTATTTCAACAGCATTGTAAAGAAAGTTTAGCAATAAAAACTAATCCTTGTCAACTTTACTAATGTTAGTTTCTGCATGCCCCACTAAGCACTCCCAATTTAGATGCTTTCACCTAATGGTATGATCAACTTCTAGAGAAACAATAAGGAATTTGCTTTAATCTATAATTAGTAGAGTAATGAAGTTCAGATTTGCCACATTCTTCATATTAACCAGCTCAAGGATATTTGAGATGCAGTACCACTTAAAACCAATTATCTGGACATGTAAAATATTTTTGAGCTACTCTATTTACTAAATTTTCAAAAAATTCACAGAATGGCATATACATCAAAAGCACAATAGTAGAAACATAAGAATGAGAGCTTGCGTGCATGTTTGTTTTCCTTGATTGTCTGTCTCTAAATATTTGGTGGACTGAAAAAGTTTCCATAATTTGGAGATAAACATCCTCCTCTTCCATTATCTAAGACATTCCAGGTTGAACAGGTCAAATTTCCAAAATCATAAAGTCCCTAATTTCATGCTTAGTTACAAACAGATAAGTTTTACAAAATAGATTTTATCACTACAAAAATTGAATTTTGGGCTCTCTAGCATATAAGCATTTCCAAATACCAAATTTCTGAATCAAAACCATGGTTAACTGATAAAATGTCGCTAATTAAACTCTGAATATCCATGAGAGCAGAGAGGCTTCATCAGTTCTGGGGTGAATAAGAAAACAAACCTTCCATATCATTGATACTAAGTCCATTGACTTTAAACTCCAAAACATTCTCTTGTGAATTGGCAGTTTCTGCTGGTTCTTCATTCACAATATGTGGATATTTATCATTTTTTAACATATTGCGACACTGGAAATAAAAAATTGTCAAATGAATTGTTAAAACAACATTTGTAATTTAAATCTCATATATGCTTACCTTTGGAAGCTCATTTCGACGCCGTAGTGATGATGTACTCCACCCAACAAGATCTTTATAAAGTTAAGTTCTTGAAGTTGGAAATGATTTATGAAGAAAGCTTTGTAGTTAGCATGTTTGGAATCTAACTTAAATAATTCCCCAAATTTGGATAAACAGTTTAGCTCTAATGGAGCATCTACCACTAGAGACACCTAAATGATTCTCCGTATTCTGGATAAAAAGTTCACTACCCAGAGGAGGAATAGCAGAGATTGATTACAGGGATACGATCAAAGCGTACATTTGCATAGGCCACACGTCGCTTGAATGACTGGAGAGCAGATCTGAAAGGGTGCATTAAGAGAAAGGGAGAGAATGAAGAAGAAGAAGAAGAAGAAGAAGAAGAAGAAATCAGAACAGAAAGGACACTGGTACTGCCAGTTCAATTGGTTGAAAATACACATTCTTAAAAAGGAGAAACAGTTGAGGCAGCTAATTTATTTGTTTTGCACTTACATAAATTGGAGCTCTTCGTTGTCCTTGGCCATTTGAAGCAGAAGTGGTGGTTTTCCATCAACCAAAAATAAATGTTTCCCAGTTCTCCCAAGTAGCCATGACATACGTGATGCAAATTTCTCCAGAGCATAAAACCCACAGAACACTGGGACCTGTAAAGATTTTTGAAATCAAGAAGAACCCATAGTAGTGCCAGATCAAAAGAAAGCATGCGCATAGGTGATGGAGTTTCTAGCATTTGGCAGCTTAGAATTGCTGCATTACCCTTTAAGTGCTACCAAATATGATACAGAAAGGATCTAGGGCAAAAACCATACATGCCTTGCGGGTATCACCCAAAAGAATTAAAAAATAAAAAATTAAAGAGAAAAAAGAATCTGCAACCATAACGACCATGCTACAAAGGAGCTATTTTGACCCGTAAACACAAGGAGAAAATATGCAGAAGGGTTCATCAATTCTCAATTTGGGAAACATTTCTGGGAACTGCAAAAGAACATGACTTGCAATAGGTGACGCACAGATATGCCTGGTGATGAAAGAAAGACTAAGGAATCAAACATCATGCTTCTTAAAATGAGTGTCTATTCACGAAAATATTAACCAAATAGAGAAGAGTGAAAAACTACTTTCAACTGATAATTTTCATTTATTTTCTCTTGTTCAACCAAAATATTGGACTCTCTCATTTACATATGATTTATGTAAATCTAATAATCTTGTGTATAAAGAAGAAATAGATCTTTCCAAATTATTTCCAGACAGAAAGATCTTAAAATATTGTTCCTAAGGCCTAAAGAAAAGAATAAGATTGATTTGATCTAAATCTGCTGGTTGTTCCTTAGCTTATTCAAGAGAAAATAGAAAATTGATGGATGATAAAGAGGGAAACTTAAAAAGCAACACAGAACTTTGCATATAGTCATACAAAAAATTAAGGAGAAAAAAATCTTGGTAACAACTTGGAGAACAGAATGAGAAAAGTTTGCACCTGTTTATGCCCTCTAGTACCCAGATGAGGCGTTGCAGAGGTTATGAAATTCACAGGTTCAAGTCCAGCAATTTTGCCTCTCGATTTATCTTCAGAGGATGAGTCTTTGGATCCATCAAGCTCACCATCTCCATTTTCTTCAGAGACTTTTCTTGAAATATCTTGTTTGTAAAGCTTCGCAATAGCGTACCTCGCCACCAGGCCACCAAGTGAATGACATAGAAAAGATATTTTCTCTAGGTGTGGATGCCGTTGAATGACAGATAAAATCTGAAAAGTTGAGAGGCCAAAACTGATTAAAGTTTCTCACTTGGTGTATAAATTTGAAGTCCTATAAAATAAACAAATTCTTCTATGCACTTTTGTAACTATAAGCACAGGAATATTTACTGTAGCAGGACAAATGGAAGTTACTAATTTTGCTACTATAGGGAAATCAATTACACACCTCATCAGCTAACCTCTTCCCCATTACATCCACACCATCAAATGTCAGCGTGGAAGAGTTAGACTCACTGCCTGAAACAGAAGATATTAATCATATGAATTCATGTTTGAATTTAAAGTGCTCCATTTCGAATGTACAGAGATTATTGAATCAGGAAGGTGAAGATGTAGCAATTTCTAGAAGCATTTACAACCGGAATACTGTTCTTGATGTTTTAAGCTACATTATCGAAACAGCTGTTGAGCTACTACATTAAGTACAGAGGAGGAGATGTTCCAGATAAAAGTTGTTAGTTCATATTCTATCTCCTCCAATACTTCCAAAATGTCAAGAATTCTGTGTCTAGGAAGGTTCAGTTATTTTATTTATCATTATGGAGAACAGTTCATTAAAACTAACTAAACTGTTGCTACATGACAAATGTTCGTGTTCAGCTACGCTCTATCTGAAAGTCAGTTCGAACCCAATCTCATAGTTTTAAGGTAATGCAGTTACAATTTCCAAAGCTACAAGAGTTAAAAGGCTATGATGAATGCCAAATAGCATGCATGGGTAAATTTTGTACTTCTAAACATGGATGACCTGTTAATCACTATTCCTTCTGCCCCAGAATAAATGTAGTAGCTTGACCTACATGATTATACATCCATTTAGATCAGTAAAGGAAGAAAAAACAGAAAACAATACAAGCAATCAAGCAGTATTTCTCAGAATTAAATATATTGGTGCTAGAACTCACAATGAACTATAACATCCTCGGGATATGCCTTGATAAATTGTTTTGCAGCATACCTCCAATTTTGAGCACTGCAAACATGCAAGTCAACATAAAAGAATAACAGAATAAGTCCTACACATGCATGCTTGAAAATGTGGAATCATCACTAAAGACCTTCACAGTAAGCAGATCTGGATGCTCTAGTGAAATGTACAACATGATTACAGATAAAAAAAAGAAACCAACACTTTTGATTTAATGTATTACCAACTCCAGTCACCACATGACCAAATATAGTACCTGACCAAAGGTACAAAGTTCTTCTTTTGCTCTTTTTTTTTTTTTTTCTTTTTTCCTCCCTTGGTTGCATTAGGTTGGAGAAGAGGAATTTGGGGCAGGGGGAGAAGGTAGGTAACTTTCTTGTTATACAGTAAGCTATTTAATCGTGAAAACAATGAAGAAACCTAGATATTTCCTTTAACAAATGATCCAAAAGTTTTCCAGCCGAACTTTCTTATATCCGCATCTTTTTTGCTTAAAGATGTAAGGCAGAGTAAATATATTAATACATATCCTATAACCTCCATAAACATGAAAACTTATTAATAAAAACTTTATTTTTTTTAAAGAAAAGGAGATTGACCTTTCAATCTCATTTTTCTCGATAATTACATGGAAAAGCATTAAGACAACTATACTCCGATTTCCTTTATTAAGAAATTAGAGACCTACTAGATACTTTGAAATTACAGAATTATTTGATCTTTTGTGTAAAGGGAACTCCTCAAACTGGTACTACTACCATGTTCTGTTGGTATATCATCAAAACCTCATAAAAACGGCTCCAGCAACTGCGCGGTCTCGAAAATGAACTTATGTGCACCTCTGTACACAGTATTTTCGTGTATTAAGTTGAAACTGTGGTTTCCAAGCTGCCACAAATTCATGGTACGGTGCAGGTAACCCATCACTTTTCAGGTCATACCTAATCCAGGACCCTCTCTTCTAACTGACATATTAGCATGCAAATTTCGTGAGTAAGTTTAGAACATTTTGTTACAATTTGAAACTATTAACTCGGTTAATTATGAATTAGAGGACTTGCTGGTTTTGTAACTTTAGATACATATTAGTATCAGCTAAATCTAAGAACAGCTAAAAGATGCCAAGATCAACTCTTCCTAGAACAATGTTAAGCAAAAGGATTTATAATAACTTCATAATTTACGTTTCTGCACTCAACTAATAACACAAATTCCGACTGAAATTCTGCCAACTAAAAGCAACTTGGTATGATGTCCTAATACTGACCTTCCAATTATGCCATTAACCATAACAACTAAGTGCGCCGGAGTGCGATCCACTGCCTGCATATCGAAACTGTCGTCAGCAGCCGGTTCGTCAYTGGTCGGATATTCATCGTCTAATCTCATACAAGCAAATCTCGGCATAAACAAATTCCGCCGCCGCTTTTTCRTCTTCTTCTTCTCCTTCTCATTGCTTTTTCTCTTCGTTTCTTCGCATTTGCTCCTCTCCAAATCCATTTCAAGGTTTCCAGCTTGAGCAGTGCCTGAATCCATCTTCACCTCCTCAGAAGCCATACCAGTTGCATATCAACTCTGCACCTATATATTCAAATACAGAGTATTCTGATATTCGCCTCTAGAAATGGAGGGGTTTATGGTACACATTTATGACTTTGAAAAACCGGGTCGGTGACGTGTGACGAATTAATTAGAACAATGGAACTCTTTATTTTTTCATTTAAAATGACATAAACATGTAAAAGATAATTTTATAATTACGTCATAAATATTAAAACAAATGCACGCGTCGTGTATGTTGAAAAAAAATTAAGATTATTTGAAACAATTGATAAGCGATACGTAAGTAAAATAAATTTTATTTTTTAAATTTTTTGTAATATGATGTTACGTTAGATTAAATCTTCTTTCGAGTAAAAATCGAACGTTATAAATGTAATTAGAGCCAGTAAAAATAACGAATGACTAAAAAAAGAAAATTTATTTCCAATCAAAATATACTAAAGGTAAAATTGTCAATAAAATTTACTTTTTAACGTAAATTTATTTAATAAATCTGAATTAATTTGAATTTTATTTTTTAAAAATACCTGATCCGTTAAATATTTTTTTCAGAAAATATCCAACTGTTCAAAGGGAAGGGACAGGATTGAAAATTGACTGGTATATCCAAAGAAGCTTTGATGAAGTGAATTTGTAGTCGAGGTTGGAAAACTTGGAGAGCCTAGAAGTTTGAATATTCACATATTTGACAGCAGGTGAGTCAAAGGTATTTCTCTAGACTGGAGGCTTTTCTTTCTTACTTTTTGTTTTAAAATACATAAATATAGGAGTTGAATAATTTGATTGCTTTCCAGAACGAGAAGAGGTCAAATTTACATTTTTGGGTTTGTTAATTGGGCTCTTTTCGGTTCTTTGAAAAGTAACTGCACCGGGAATTGCTCAATTATTTTAATCATGAGGCTGCTCATTGACCAATCCCTTTTGTTGCTTTGTTTTTCTTTTTCTTTTTCTATAAAGGAAGATATGGAAATAAAATTCAAGATTTAATTACTCTGAGTTATCATCTCATATATTCTAATTTTATATTGGCTTAATAAATTAAGAAAATTATAATCGTATTTTGTATATTTGAGCATTTTTATATTAAAGTTTATAAATCGTTTTCAAGTGTAGATTCAAAATATAATTTGTGTGATTTGTGGTTGTGAAACAAATAAGTAGGTTTCACCAGATGCTTCCGAATGATGGCATTTTATTGGTCTTTAATATTGTGGCTTGGATGGGATGGAAGAAGAAATTCGCTGAGCCTTGTTTGGTTCAAGGATTTTGCTTTGGAAAATGAAAAATGGTTTCTCAAAACAATATTTTCTCATATTGGTTTGCAAGGAAAACATTGAGGAAAAGAAAGTGAGAATCATTTGATAAAAATTCAATTTAAATTGAAATTAAAAAAAAAAGGGGGGTTTTCCTAACATTTTCGTGAGTAGAAACGGAATTGACCTGCACCGTCCCCCAAAATCTTATTATTCAATTCCTATCTTCTATAAATGGGACCCATAATGGTGGATCAAGCATGCTATCAATTATGCTTTGTGAATTGGGCTTGCTCATGCCCAAAATTGATCCAAATTACATGTCTCGCAAGTCAGCCCAAATTGTAATGGCTTCTTGGTGACATGGTGAACATTTTATTGTATTTTAATTTAGTCAAATTATATAAACTCAAAAAGATCAAATTTTTAATGATATTTAACTCAAAATGTTAATATATTTTAATCTTAATCATCATCCATTGTAATGTCTAATAAGTTATGCAATCAACATTTGAAAAAAATCTACTAAATGTTAATAGTCATTTTGTAGTGTTAACAAGGCAAATTCAATTTGGTTGTTCGGAGCACATCTCGGATTTACTGATAAAATCTAATTTTTTTATTGACTTTAATAATGTCTTAATATTTAGAGATTGTTTATTAGTTGAATTTGGTCAAATTTGTTACCACGTTTTCACTTACAACATAGGAGTATTTTTATTTTAAATCTGTTTCAATAAAACTATTTAATGGCTACACTTGTTCATTCAATAATTAAGTCATTCTCAAATTGTTCTTTGCACTCTTGTTTAAATTTTTTAATTCAATTTTTTCTAACATTTGGTACCATAACCTCCACTAGGCCTAAGAAAGAGAGACAATAAAAAAGCCACAGCTTTAAGTGACTTAAATAGAGAGTTCAAAAAAATGGGGAGTAAAGAATGAGGGAAGAGAAAGAACAAGAGTTCGTGCAACCTGCTATCCCCATGCTTCAATGGTCATTACGATTACCTGAAGTATGTTGGTAGAGAATATCTTGAGATCGAAGGGTCTCTGAAGCATTGTTGAGACTGATTTTGAAGAACCAAAAGCAGAAACTACATTGACCGAAGCGCAACAGACACAGCTGAAGAATGCTAAGGTTAGCGATCACAAAGTAAAGAATTATCTATTTCTATCAATTAATAGACTAATTTTTCAACCAATTTTAAAGGACATATCAAAGRAGATCTAGGATTCACATGAAAAGGAAATATGAGGGAATAGCTAAGATTAAGCGGTCTATTCAGTCGAGGTTCTAGAGATGAAAATAGGGGAGACCATCACAAATTATTTTGCTTGAGTCATGACAYTTGCCAACAATATGAGAAGCAATGGTGAACAGATGAAGGATGTGACGAATTGTAGAAAAAATCCTTAGAATTTTGACCGAGAAGTTAAACTATATTGCTGTCTCGATTGAAGAATCTAAAGATATTGATATTTTATCTATTGATGAGTTGCAAAGTTCTCTCATTATCCATAAACAAAAATTTAATCGGAGCAGTGGTGAAGAGCAAACACTCAAAGTGACACATGATGTTGGTCACAATGGAAAAGGACGTGGAAGGACTGCATTCAGAGGACGAGGCAGAGGCAAGGGGACTCCAATCTTACACCAAGGAAATGATTGAATGTTATAATGCCATCAATTGGGACACTTCAATATGATGTCCAACTTGGGAAAAACATGCAAATTATACAGAGCTGAACGAGTCAGATGAATTGCTTCTCATGGCCTATGTTGAATCTCATGGAGTGAATTGAGATAATGCGTGGTTTCTCGACTCATGTTGTAGTAACCACATGTATGATGATCTATCTCTTCTTTATGAGCTAGATGAGGGTCAAACAGACCGTACAACTAGGAAACCATACACATGTGAGCTTTGTTGGAGAAGGAAGTGTGAGGCTATTTTTGGAAGGTATTATTATAACTGGGGTGTTTTATATGCCTGAGTTGTGAAAGAACCTTCTTAGTTCAGCTAGCTACAAAAGAAAGGTTAGCTATCCTAATTTAATCAAATCAATGTTYAATCTATCATCCTTCAAAGAGCTTGATTATCCAAACAAATACGACAACCAATAGGATGTTTGTTTTAATGTCAAACACGCAACCAATCAAGAAGGAAGTTAAAAAAYTGTGTTTGCAAGTGATCACTCTAACTCACCTTTGGCACCACAGATGCTGCCATCTCAGCTACAAGGATATCAAAATTCTACAAAACAAAGGAATTGTGAGAGGCTTGCCAAACTTCTCTGAATCCAATACAATATATAGTGATTGCTTGAAAGGGAACGTAACATCGAGATGCCATTCCTAAGAAACACACATGGAGAGCATTAGAGAGGCTTAAACTAATTCATGCAGACATTTGTGGACCAGCTTCTCCAATCTCCAATAGCCACAAGAGGTATCTCATTTGTTTCATAGATGATTTCAGTAGGAAAGCTTGGGTCTATTTTCTTTTTAATAAGGCAAATGTTGTAGCCTCTTTTAAATTATTTAAAAGTTATGTTGAAAAAGAGACAGGTCTGCCCAAAACATTCTTAAGAATAGTTCATGGAGAGGAATTCATGTCGATTGAATTCAATGATTTCGGCAGATATAATGGAATAAAGAGGCAGTTGACCACCCCCTACACACTACAATACAACAATATAGCAGAGAGGAAGAATAGGACTATGATGAATATGGTCAGGAGCGTATTGGTCGCAAAAGGCGTTCCAAAAACCTTTTGGCCTGAGGCTGTACATTGGACATTCTATGTTCTTAATAGATGTCTAACTTTGTCAGTCAAATATATGACAACGGAAGAAGGTTGGAGCGTAGTGAAGC